>OX401412.1:38123744-38293744 GCA_947846245.1 Cerastoderma edule
TCTGGTACCTGGCGCGCTAGGGTTAAAATTTTCTTTAGAGACGTTTGTCGTAATTTGCAGTTTGGGAGGATTTTTTTTAGCTCAAAGAATTCAATTAAGGGTTCATTACGCCCGACGTCATATGACCGCGTCTTTGAGGGACAAAATGCACATACTTTCTTAAACCTCCCGCGAATTCGTAGCACTTGTTTCGATATCTAAGTGTTGGTTTTTAAAACCTTAGCAACGATCTTTAAACCCAGCCCTATAAAAGATGTAAGAAAAATAGTAACACAAATAAATTATTATTTTGATTGGTAACTATGTACCTATAATCCCATATTAAGAACCCAATTTAGTGTAAGGTACCGAGCTTTTCGAAACAACAAATCAATGCAGCTCGGTTGAGGCCTTTAAACTTGCCGAATAAGGCCAGGATCGTATAAGAGATTATATTAAAGTTTAAAGTCGAGATCTTGTCTTTAAGAGACCACTTTTTAATTTAGACTTTGGACCGGAACTTTGTGAACCTGACTCTTTTAATATAGCTCTGGAAATGTTTCGATCCTGTTGGAGGAATGTTATTGCTAGTATTGGAAGCAAACTTTGTGAAAATATCAGTTTTAGTAAAAATATTATGTAACTTTAATTATGACATTTTGGCACTTAATATTTTAATCTATTTTCAAACGGCCATAAAATCAAAATCAATACAAATGTACCATTATAGTTTTCATTTGCATATTATAGTCTAGTTTCTATTTTAAAGATTCAATATGCTCGAAACATTCCCATCGAAAGATTTTACACTTTGCGAGTCGAACATTCTGGTCTGCGGCGAAATCATTTCGGAAAGTTTGCACGCAAGTGCGGAAAAAAATAATAAAAAGCCTTCAATTTACATATTTTAAGTCCGAAACACATTAATTCTGATTCATGTATATGAATTCGATATAACCTCTGTTGGTAAGCTCAACACCTCCAGGATGTTAAAACCGATGTCATATATCCGTACGCCTGTCCGTACGAGCATTGAAGAACGAGGGGAGCGTTCCGAGACAGAAAGTTTCGGTTTCACCGGAACTCTTGCCTAGAAGTCGAAAAGCAGCCGTTCTAAGTTTTCCCCCAATAATTCAAACTCACTGTGTATGTAGAGAGGAGCGTCCCGAGACAGAAAATATCGCGTTTTCCGGGACTTTTGCCTAGAAGTGGAAAAGCAACATTTTATTACGAAGAAAGGAAAGGGAAGAACGAAGGCAGGTAGCATTATTTGTTTAGATGGGAAATGGTGGGACACATCTGCGGCTTGGTGGTGGCCTGGCTCTTTCCTTCTTCATACTGGGCTATTAGCTCTTTTGAGAACTACCTCAATGTCTGAATTCAACAAAAAGAAGGCCCGATTAATTTCCCACATCACTGAACGGTCTCTTATTTATTCTAATTTGAACATGTAACATTTACAATAATTGAAAACGTAAGTAACTACATGCACATTTTATATCAGAGACTATCTATGTCTCTGTTTTATATATATGATGTAAATTCAATAAGGAAGTGAATCAGTCCCAATGAATATATTGTAATATTGTATCTTATTAGTTGTTTGCTACAATAAGTGAAGAAGACATTCTTTCAAATTAAAAACATTGTCTAATCTAGGAAATAAATGTAAAGTAACTGTTTCTTACCTAAATACAATAAAAAGAAGACATAACGGATTTCCCTCAACACCAAAGAACCGTCTGACAAGTGGGCATCGTGCATGGCCTTTTAACCATAATGCCATATCATAAGATAATTCTAGATTCCCCAAATTTGGACATGTGCACTAAGTTAAATACCAGCAGCACTGATTGAGATAATTGTTTATGGCTTATTTAAACCCCGCATCTTGAGTTGCGATTTGCTGTTATGTTTACAAAATAAATAAGCTGTATTTCAACTTCACAATACACTCTTTTATAAAATCATTTTAAGCTTATTGAAATCCTGCATCTTGAGCTTTGGTTCACTGCTTTATGTTCACATCAGATAAGATAAACTTTGGTCCTAATACTTTGCAAGTCTATGCTCTTTAAGTCAATGCATAATCGAAATCGTTTAAGAGTGTTTCGATCTCAATCTCAATTTCGACCAAATTCGCTGGGTATGTAAAGGAAATCCTACAGAGGCAGGAAATATCACGTTTTCCCGGGACTTTTGTCTAGAAATGGAAAAGCAGCCGTTCCAAGTTTTCGCTCTATAATTCAATGCAAAATGCAAAAATGTAAATAATGGTCTGATCCCGACCAAACTCGCTGGATACGTAGAGGGTGACGTCCCAAGAAAGAAAATGTCACGTTTTCCCAGGACTTTTGCCTGGAAATGGAAAAGCAGTCGTTCAAAGTTTTCACTCTATAATTCAATGCAAAATCCAAATATGTTAATAAAGGTCTGATCCCGACCAAACTCGCTGAATACTTAGAGGGTAACGTCCCAAGAAAGAAAATGTCACGTTTTCCCGGGATATTTGCCTAGAAATGGAAAAGCAGCCGTTCCAAGTTTTCGCCCTTTAATTCAATGCAAAATCCAAATATGTTAACAATGATTTTATCCCGACCAAACTCGCTGAATACGTAGAGGGTAACATCCCGAGAAAGAAGATGTCACGTTTTCCCGGGACATTTGCCTAGTAATGGAAAAGCAGCCGTTCCAAGTTTTCGCTCTATAATTCAATGCAAAATCCAAATATTTTAATAATGGTCGGATCCCGACCAAACTTGCTGGATACGTAGAGGAAAACGTCCCGAGAAAGAAAATATCACGTTTTCCCGGGACATTTGCCTAGAAATGGAAAAGCAGCCGTTCCAAGTTTTCGCCCTTTAATTCAATGCAAAATCCAAATATGCTAATCATGGTCGGATCCCAACCAACTCACTGGGTACGTAGAGGGTAACGTCCCAAGAAAGAAAATGTCACGTATTCCCGGAACTTTTGCCTAGTTATGGAAAAGCAGCCGTTCCAAATTTTCGCTCTATAATTCAATACAAAATCCAAATATGCTAATAATGGTCGGATCCCAACCAAACTTGCTTGGTACGTAAAGGGTAACGTCCCGGGACAGAAATTATCACGTTTTCCCGGGACTTTTGCCTCGAAATGGAAAAGCAGCCGTTCCAAGTTTTCGCTCTATAATTCAATGCAAAATCCAAAAATGTAAATAATGGTCTGATCCCGACCAAACTCGCTGGATACGTAGAGGGTAACGTCCCAAGAAAGAAAATGTCACGTATTCCCGGAACTTTTGCCTATTTATGGAAAAGCAGCCGTTCCAAATTTTCGCTCTATAATTCAATGCAAAATCCAAATATGTTAATAATGGTCTGATCCCGACCAAACTCACTGGATACGTAGAGGGTAACGTCCCGAGAAAGAAGATGTCACGTTTTCCCGGGACATTTGCCTAGTAATGGAAAAGCAGCCGTTCCAAGTTTTCGCTCTATAATTCAATGCAAAATCCAAATATTTTAATAATGGTCGGATCACGACCCAACTTGCTGGGTACGTAGAGGAAAACGTCCCGAGAAAGAAAATATCACGTTTTCCCGGGACATTTGCCTAGAAATGGAAAAGCAGCCGTTCCAAGTTTTCTCTCTATAATTCAATGCAAAATCCAAAAATGTAAATAATGGTCTGATCCCGACCAAACTCGCTGGATACGTAGAGGGTAACGTCCCAAGAAAGAAAATGTCACGTATTCCCGGAACTTTTGCCTATTTATGGAAAAGCAGCCGTTCCAAATTTTCGCTCTATAATTCAATGCAAAATCCAAATATGTTAATAATGGTCTGATCCCGACCAAACTCACTGGATACGTAGAGGGTAACGTCCCGAGAAAGAAGATGTCACGTTTTCCCGGGACATTTGCCTAGTAATGGAAAAGCAGCCGTTCCAAGTTTTCGCTCTATAATTCAATGCAAAATCCAAATATTTTGATAATGGTCGGATCCCAACCAAACTCGCTGGGTACGTAGAGGAAAACGTCCCGAGAAAGAAAATATCACGTTTTCCCGGGACATTTGCCTAGCTATGGAAAAGCAGCCGTTCCAAGTTTTCGCTCTATAATTCAAAGCAAATCCAAAAATGTTGATAAAGGTCTGATCCCGACCAAACTCGCTGGATACGTAGAGGGTTAACGTCTCAAGAAAGAAAATGTCACATTTTCCCGGGACTTTTGCCTAGAAATGGAAAAGCAGCCGTTCCAAGTTTTCGCTCTATAATTCAATGCAAAATCCAAATATTTCAATAGTGGTCGGATCCCAACCAAACTCGCTGGGTACGTAGAGGAAAACGTCCCGAGAAAGAAAAAATCTCGTTTTCCCGGGACATTTGCCTGGGAATGGAAAAGCAGCCGTTCCAAGTTTTCGCTCTATAATTCAATGCAAAATCCAAATATGTTAATAATGATCTTATCCCGACCAAACTCGCTGAATACGTAGAGGGTAACGTCCCAAGTCAGAAAATGTCACGTTTTCCCGGGACATTTGCCTAGAAATGGAAAAGCAGCCGTTCCAAGTTTTCGCTCTATAATTCAATACAAAATCCAAATATTTTAATAATGGTCGGATCCCGACCAAACTCGCTGGGTACGTAGAGGAAAACGTCCCAAGAAAGAAAAAATCACATTTTCCCGGGACATTTGCCTAGAAATGGAAAAGCAGCCGTTCCAAGTTTTCGCTCTATAATTCAATGCAAAATCCAAATATGTTAATAATGATCTAATCCCGACCAAACTCGCTGGGCACGTAGAGGGTAACGTCCCGAGAAAGAAAATGTCACGTTTTCCCGGGACATTTGCCTAGTAATGGAAAAGCAGCCGTTCCAAGTTTTCGCTCTATAATTTAATGCAAAATCCAAATATTTTAATAATGGTCGGATCCCGACCAAACTCGCTGGGTACGTAGAGGAAAACGTCCCGAGAAAGAAAATATCACGTTTTCCCGGGACATTTGCCTAGAAATGGAAAAGCAGCCGTTCCAAGTTTTCGCCCTTTAATTCAATGCAAACTCCAAATATGCTAATCATGGTCGGATCCCAACCAACTCGCTGGGTACGTCGAGGGTTACGTCCCGAGAAAGAAAATATCACGTTTTCCCTGGACTTTTGCCTTGAGATGGAAAAGCAGCCATTCCAAGTTTTCACTCTATAATTCAATGCAAAACAGAAATCAGTTATTAGTTTTCCTATCTCGAACAAACTTGCTGGGTAGGTAGAGGAGCATCCCAAGACAGAAAATGTCTTATTGTTTTTGGACTTTTGCTTAGAAATGGAAAGGCAGCCGTTCCAAGTTCTGCTCTTTAATTCAATGTAAAACAGAAATCAGTTTTTAGTTTTCCTATCTCGAACAAATACTCACTGGGTAGGTAGAGAGGAGTATCCCAAGACAGAAAATATCACATTGTCCCTAGATTTTTGCCTAGAAGTGGAAAAGCAGCCGTAACAAGTTTTCTTTAACTCAATGCATAACTGAAACCCGTTAATTGTGGTTCGATCTCCACCTAACTAGCTGGGTATGTAGAGAGGAGCGTCCTAAGACCTTATTTGGATTCACCTTTAGACGATAAATATTAATGGTAAAATTGAAAGACCCATCTGTGCATGAACAAGATTCTATTATATAACTCCTGATGCTGAAACCCAACAAAATATTGCTATCATCAGCTAATACTCAAACATAAAAGTTGATGCTTACTCCAGCCTATTTTGTCTGTAGCATTGATTGTTCCATTCCATAGCTATGGTGCATTTATTAAAGGATATCTCTCCCAACAGGGAAGGAGACAATCTAAAGGAATATATATTATTCAACCCCAAAGGATCTCACATTATAATGTTCCTATCCTCAATGGCCTTGAAATAATGCTCTCATTCAACCTATGCAAATCCTTCTTTCTAGATAGATTTAACTACTTGGCAAATGCATCAATCATAAAGACAAATCTTTTGTATGTATTGACAAAATAGACATATAACTGACCCTAACCACAATCCTTGTTCAAGTACCTACCTGAAAGTTTCACTTGTTTTAATATTAGACTGTGTTTAGACTAATGTTGGGACAAACACCTTGTGAAAATCATATTTTGATAGCCTTTAATTGTAACAAAACACTGTTTAGAGTTTTACAAATTTGCCTTTGATTAATTGGTTCTGTACAATTTCACCAAGTGTATTTAAGGCAAAACTCCTCCAAAGCTCTATATGGTTGTATATCAGGAATAAAGATTATAAACCCATTAATACTATCATGGCATTCTGCAAAAGATAATGAATACGTGTCAATTCGCTTCACTCTATGAAATAGATTTGGCAAAAAGATGCTTATCAAATAAAACTGAATAATTTGCAATCAAATTGTTTTCCATTGAATTATCCAATATTTTTTCAACATACAGTCACAAGCAAAACACAGGTGCTGTAAGTACATGTACTTGCCTACAATTTTGTTTCCTGTAAATATTTCTGAAATTATAACTTAAAAAAAGGTGCACATCAAAAGGAAATTTAAAGGCATTGAAGAAACACTTTAAAGTTTCTTTTTATTCTAAGGCAGTGCTAAAAGAAAAGTTACAGACTGTTCTATAAAATGTTTTTATCATAAGAAAGTGCAGAATTTCAATGATATTTGTTGGAGTGTAGATTACCCATTTCCATGTTCTGTTTGAAGGCAAGGGTTTTTCTATTTGATATATATTTGCAACAACCAAATCATGTTAACAGATCCCAATCCTATTGGACAGTGTTTCCCTGTATCATTGTTTGGAAGGATCGAACCCTCATACATGATTTTGAGCAAGGAATTTTGCAAGTATATGATACTGAATTATGGCAATAAAACATCTAAATGTAAAATGTGTTGTCTTAAGATTTGAAGAGAAGTTGCTTTTACAAAAGAAAACCATCAGTTGCAGTGTTTACACCAGCCCTGACTGTGTACTTTATTCTATTCGAAAACACAATAAAATTTATTTGGAAACCCCGTTTCAGGGGAGCTGATGTTTAAAGGTATATCATACAGCAACATCTGTGTTCAACAGCTATCATACTTTATGAGATACCCCTGCTCATGACCGAAACAACATATATGAGTTACTGTAAGGGGTTGTAAAGATTTGTATTAATTAAGAGCTGCTATATTAATCAAAGCACTGATAGCGCTGAAGGACTAAGGTGCGTTTAAAGCAAGATGATTGAGGATACATTTGAAAATTTCTTTGGGCAACAACTCGAGGGAAACAGCTGCTCCTTTTACCACCATTACTATAATTATCCTTTATGTTAACAGAGACTGAACGATGGTCTATTTTTCGAATATCTGGATATTTTACGATTTCCAATGAGGCAACAGTTATAATAATATAGAGCAAAACAAAGCGAGTAAATCTGGACTACATTCCGAGTTCAAAGAAGGTATTAGTCTGCACAGTGAAGGCGGATGTTTAATGAGTAATTGGGGTCAGACCGCTGTTTGTGTATCGATAAAGTACCGTTCCTCAAAATGTGGTATGTAAATTCAATGGACTAAGGTGCTGACGCAACCTTAGTCCAAAAACTCTTGTGATGCTATGACCACAACCATTGGCATTGCTATGTTAATGAACCCTGGAACTATTATGTCTACAAAGCCCTGTGTCACTTTGTTTACAAACCTGCTTAAGTCTTGTAACAATTGTGGCGCTATTTCTACAAACCGTGGTGTCCCAAATCCTTAACCCATTACCAAACAATAACGACATTTGACCGCTTTGTTACAGAAGACTCTGGAAATCATTGTGGGAAAAGTAAAAATTGCTCTTAGATAAAGATACATACCTTTAAATCCATGTATCTTATATAAATCCAAGTGTTTGTTCTATAATAAAACTAATTTACAAAATAAGAAATACGTCAGCATTTCTGTAGGTCATGTATTCCCTTCAGTGTCTCGTTCGTTCTTTTTCCCGCGCTTCTTAAGCCTTCTTTTTTTACCTCCCCCACTGGAAGAGTTATGAGTTTCGACCAATCAGAGCCCGGTGCTCATCCCGGTTAAAAGATCGTAGAATGAAAAATAACATACCTCCTATATACGCGCGGCTAGACGGCAGACAACTTTTACTCTAGGCGGCCGGTTACTATTTATAACGACACGCGCTCATGTTTGTTTAGAAGCTACGCGGGTCGATTACACTATCGATTTTTTGCTTAACCCGTTGGACTCGGTGATTCCTTACCTTCCTTTAAATATGATGGAGTGAACGCCGGGCTTTTCGGGGGAGGTTCGGGTTTATTTGTGCATGCTGAGCTGTACGGTGTACGAAATAGACCGAAATTGTAAATGGCGGTATACTGTCATTTAAAATGGCGGTATACCGCTAATTTTAACGGTATACCAACAAATTTAGCGGTCTACCGTTAAAAATAAGGGTATACCCTTATTAAATAGCGGTAGACCATTAAATTGCCGGTCAACCGTTATTTATTTTTAGCATCGTTGGCCAATCAAAATCGTCGTTTCATCGGTCTTTTCTGCGGGACTTATCTGTAAACAATGGATTCCGGAACTATGCTTTTCGTGACATTTGTCATAGAAATCGTTCTAAATCATACGAATAAAGGAATGACAGCTCCGTTAACAGTAAAATAAAGGCAAGTTTGGTAGTTGATAAAACATAATTTCAACTTCATAGAATTCACTTCCTTTTAAAACTGGTTGTGACGTTCTACAAACAATAATTCGTACCGATCTGATGTAGGGTGTCAGCACGATACACCGTAATACTCCCAAATATGCCCAATACAACCGAATACACAAAAAGATACCCTCATGCTATATTTATATGTAACAGTTGTCTAAATCAAGTTTGAAATCGGCGATCAAAATCATTACTTTGCATTTTTTTTTATTGATTTGATAACCATAATGTGCTTTCGACAATATGAAAAATGTCTCAAAAAAAAAGTCAATAAGTTTTCTTACTGCCTATGTAGAGCCATTAAAGAGGTGGTGGTTTCCCCCAAGTCTCAATAATGATCGTAAACAAAGCTTTTTTTCAACATTTGGACACTGACATATATTGTGCTGCGCTATGTGTCAAAATCTGTGTGCAGAAATCTAAAGTAAAAATCACCATGGACTCTGGACTCGAAGGCGTCGGTCAATATATAGCAATAGTCTCAATAATGATCCATGAACAAAGCTTTTTTCAACATTTGGACATCAATCAATGCAATCAAAAGTTGTACAACAGTCTAAATCTATATGTAAATCAATCTTTTCAAATAAGTAAGAACAAAACTAACGAAGACATGTCATTGAAGTATCTAGTATTTGACATACCAATGTAGAATGAAGTATGTGTCATGGCAGGGTAGTAAGGAGTATATGACATGTCAAAGAAGTATCCAGTATTTGACATACAAATGTAGAATGAAGTATGTGCCATGGCAGGATAGTGAGGAGTGTATGACATGTCATAGAAGTATCTAGTATTTGACATACCAATGTAGAATGAAGTATGTGACATGACAGGGTAGTAAAGAGTATATGACATGTTATAGAAGTATCCAGTATGTGACATACAAATGTAGAATGAAGTATGTGACATGGCAGGGAAGAAAGGAGTATGTGGAATGTCATGGAAGTATCCAGTATGTAACATACCAATGTAGAATGAAGTATGTTACATGACAGGATAGTAAGGAGTATATGACATGTCATAGAAGTATCTAGTATTTGACATACCAATGTAGAATGAAGTATGTTACATGACAGGATAGTGAGGAGTGTATGACATGTCATAGAAGTATCTAGTATTTGACATACCAATGTAGAATGAAGTATGTGACATGGCAGGGCAGTGATGAGTATATGACATGTCAAAGAAGTATCCAGTATGTGACATACAAATGTAGAATGAAGTATGTGCCATGGCAGGGTAGTGATGAGTATATGACATGTCATAGAATTATCCAGAATTTGACATACCAATGTAGAATGCAGTATGTGACATGGCATGGTAGAAAGGAGTATATGACATGTCATAGATGTATCCAGTATGTGACATACAAATGTAGAATGAAGTATGTGACATGGCAGGGAAGAAAGGAGTATGTGGAATGTCATGGAAGTATCCAGTATGTAACATACCAATGTAGAATGGAGTATGTGACATGGCAGGGATGTGAGAAGTATGTAACATGTCATAGAAGTATCCAGTATTTGACCAACCAATGTAGAATGAAGAATGTGCCATGACAGGGTAGTGAGGAGTATGTGAAATGACAGATAATTTGGTGTATGTGACATGACAATGTAGTTTGAAGCATGTGCCATGACAGGGTAGTGAGGAGTATGTGACAAAACAGATAATTTGGTGTATGTGACATGACAATGTAGTTTGAAGCATGTGCCATGAGGGGGTATTGAAGAGTATATGACATGGCATTCAAGTATCCAGTATGTGACATAAGTGGGGTGTGAATGCCATGACATTGTAGTATGGTGTGCGTGACATGGCATTGTACTAGGGGCCATGTGACATGACATTGTAGTAGGGTGTCCATGACATGACATTGTAGTAGGGTGTATGTGACATGACATTGTAGTAGGGTGTACGTGACATGACATTGAAGTAGGGTGTACGTGACATGAGATTGTAGTAGGGTGTGTGTGACATGACATTGTAGTAGGGGTCATGTGACATGACATTGTAGTAGGGTGTGTGTGACGTGACATTGTAGTAGGGGTCATGTGACATGACATTGTAGTAGGGTGTGCATGACATGACATTGTAGTAGGGTGTGTGTGTGACATGACATTGTAGTAGGGGCCATGTGATATGACATTATAGTAGGGTGTGAGTGCCATGACATTGTGCTAGGGGCCATGTGACATGACATTGTAGAAGAGATCATCCAACATGGCAATCTGGCATAAAGTTAGTGACTGGACAGTGTTGTACTTAATTAGGCATGATAAAGTTATGACAATCTGGAATTGAGTATGTTACAAGACATTGTAGAAGAGTTTATCTGACTTGACAGTGTAATGGGGAGTATGTGACATGACAGTATAGTATGTAGTCTGTGAAATGCTTCAGCTTATTCATTAGGGAATTTGTGATATGACAATCGATGTGAAAAATGTTACTCTTATGAAATTATTACAAAATGATACATTTTTTTTAATTCAATAATATTCTTAAGATGTTTTTCACATACAAATTTGGAAAAAGTTTAATTTAGTCATGGAATATCTGTATATACTGGTTGGTGTATTTGATCCAACAAAATAACATTATTCATGTCAAATTTGAGTGGAAGAATTACAGATTGTCATAGTTTTTTCAGTTGAGAGAGAAATGATTTAAACAACAACCCTAAGACTTCTGGATCTAAGATAGCCATTTCAAATCACTCAGGTTCATAAGAATACCAAATACCTCCCAACTTATATCACTGTGCCCAGTCCCAAGCCTATATTAGTCGATAACCATCAAATTTAACTAGCTGGCGGCTCTCAAACGGGCCATTTCGGTACACATCCCACGAGAAACATTCTCCGGATAAACACCATCAGTGGCACTCGAACCTTCCACCTTTCCGAATCGAGGCGGACGCCTTAACCACTAGGACATGGTGACATAATGGGCATGAGGTAATGGGTTATCGATGGCAACACATTTACTATCTGGACAGAATTACTTCAAAATTAAAAGTTAACAACAATTAAGTGTATCTTGATTTGTTATGCCTGCTTTCAGAAATTAGAAGCAATTTAGCAATAAATTCAACCGCCTTTTCATCTTGGACTTCTTTTTCCATACATCAAATGGCAGAGATAGCTTTTGTCACTATTATATGTGTTATAAACCAACACAGTTAAAATTTGTGTCATTTAATGGATCATGGAAGGACACAAATCCTATATCATAATAAAATATTTTTATTATATTTTTTGGTAAACTTTTAGTTCGATTAAATAGTTATCACCCAAAAAAACTCATCATCATAACGTAAACGTGAAAGCCAACAAGAAATAACCTGAATAAGCCAGTTTAATAATTTAGATTGCCTGATTCTTCACCTCTGACCTCATCACGTGATATATTTTTTTTTTCAACCAACCAATCAGAATTCGTTATTTTGAATATCTAAACAAGCAAATTGCTGAATTAGAGACAGCTATATTTAAGCACAATAATACATATGTAAAACGAGTTTATTTTTTCAGTAATTTATTTGAACTCATATCCTGTCACGTGCCTTTAAAAGGTTTTTCAACATCATAACCCACAGGAAGGATTTGTCTACTTTAATATACAATAAAGGGCACCTAATGGGGATTCGAACCCGAGACCCTCGATACAGGAAGTCGATGCTCTACCTCTGCACCACCGTGGCCCACTGATATCAACAAGTTACTTATCCTATGATACAATTCATTGTGCTAAAGACACAGCACTTGTTTATGTTTGGAAACTAGTTGAAACTAGTCTAGATTTCTGGTCATGAAGGTTATTGCTATATATAGTCCAGATTTCTAGTCTCAAAGGCTGTTGCTACATTGTCTGGCGCCTTCGAGTCCAAAGTCCATCGTGATTTTACGTTACATTTCTGCGCACAGATTGACCACCTATGACTCCATAAATATGCAATTGAATATGAAATCAAACATACCGATTTGGAGCTTAACCAATCTTTCATTGTGTGAAGTCTTAAAAGTGTCACTATTGTATGAATATCCATGCAATGACCGAGCTAGGTTACATGGTTTGAAAAGTAGGACATCTCTCTAATTCCCACATACCACTGTGAGTACAGTGTACGCGAATGACCGGAGTTCAATATTTGTGAGCATTTGATACTATACTTCGACTAAAATCATTGATCCATATTTTCCTTATTTGATTCTTTAGTTTTGTTCTTACTTATTTGAAAAGATGGATTTACATGAAGATTTAGACTGTTGTACAACTTTTGATTGCAATGATTGATGTCCAAATGTTGAAAAAAGCTTTGTTCATGGATCATTATTGAGACTATTGCTATATATTGACCGACGCCTTCGAGTCCAGAGTCCATGGTGATTTTTACTTTAGATTTCTGCACACAGATTTTGACACATAGCGCAGCACAATATATGTCAGTGTCCAAATGTTGAAAAAAAGCTTTGTTTACGATCATTATTGAGACTTGGGGGAAACCACCACCTCTTTAATGGCTCTACATAGGCAGTAAGAAAACTTATTGACTTTTTTTGGAGACATTTTTCATATTGTCGAAAGCACATTATGGTTATCAAATCAATAGAAAAAGGAAAGTAATGATTTTGATCGCCGATTTCAAACTTGATTTAGACAACTGTTACATATAAATATAGCATGAGGGTATCTTTTTGTGTATTCGGTTGTATTGGGCATAATTGGGAGTATTACGGTGTATCGTGCTGACACCCGACATCAGATCGGTACGAATTATTGTTTGTAGAACGTCACAAACAGTGTTAAAAGGAAGTGAATTCTATGAAATTGAAATTATGTATTATCAACTAACAAACTTACAGATAAGTCCCGCAGAAAAGACCGATGAAACGACGATTTTGATTGGCCAACGATATCAAAAGTCCAGATGCTAAAAATAAATAACGGTTGACCGCTAATTTAACGGTCTACCGCTATTTAATAAGGGTATACCCTTATTTTTAAAGGTTGACCGCTAAATTTGTGGGTATACCGTTAAAATTAGCGGTATACCGCCATTTTAAATGGAGGTATACCGCCATTTACAATTTCGGTCTATTTCGTACACCATACAACTCAGCATGCACAAATAAACCCGAACCTCCCCCGAAAAGCCCGGCGTTCACTCCATCATATTTAAATTAAGGTTAGGAATCCCCGAGTCCATCGGGTTAAGCAAAAAATCGATAGTGTAATCGACCCGCGTAGCTTCTAAACAAACATGAGCGCGTGTAGTTATAAATAGTAAACGGCCGCCTAGAGTAAAAGTTGTCTGCCGTCTAGCCGCGCGTATATAGGAGGTATGTTATTTTTCATTCTACGATCTTGTAACCGGGATAAGCACCGGGCTCTGATTGGTCGAAACTCATAACTCTTCCAGTGGGGGAGGTAAAAAAAGAAGGCTTAACCCTTTAAGGTATAGAGATAAGGCTTATCAGTGACACTATAGGTATAAACCATCCGATTATCGAAGACCATTAACGCATACATAATTAGTCACCCTGGGTACCTATTTGCACAGGATTATCTCCGATAATTGTTATTAATTGGGGTACTGTTAATCAAACCCAAATCAATGCATTTTACATTCATCTAATAGATTTTCTCAAAGAATAAAAGACGACGGGAACAAAATTTCCTTTAAGTTGATGTTTTTTTCTTTATTTAGTGATACATTCATATCAGGATTAAGTTGTAGAAAATTAAACAAACAATGAAAATATATATTATGGTGTGAATTATACAAAATCAAAAGTAATAATATGACTTATGTGTTCTCCCTGAGAGATCCCTAATTTGTTTTTCTGTTTTGTCATCAATTGCAGGGAATTTTGTTGCCGAAAAATACCATTCATGACTCGAAATACATACTTTGTCTTTGCATATATCTCAACAAAGCTGAATCGTTTTACTTCAATTCCCATTCAAACCGTTTCCAAAATGAAGAAAAGAATGTTTTTCAACGCAATATTGCTTTGTAAAGAAGTTAAACCTGGTCCTTCTAATAAATGTAAAACAGTAAAAATCAACTCATTATGGCAACGAAACATGCTAATATTTCCGTAAAATACGTGTCCATGGGTGATGAATTTACCAAAAGCTAGTAGTTGTAGTCAAAGTCGGAGGAATGATCTAATTTGCTTGTCCGTGAATTGGTAATATTTATCAACATTTCATCATCTTCAGGCTTAAAAAAACCTGATCAAATTACTGCTCTGAATCTACATTGATGTCTGACTTGCGATCGGAAACACCAAATTGGCTAAATATTTTAAAAAGGCCGTCTTTATAACGTCAATTATTTGACGGCTCGATTTTCAATCGCCTTTAAACTTTGAACAATAGCTCCGTGTCATAAACATCCTTTACAGGTCGCGTGCCGTATGCTCTCGTTTTAATTGGATAGTATTTTTAGAAATGTGTTAAGTTACTAAAGAATTGCATCAAATCCTTATCGAGTCTTTACAAATCGGCAGTGTTTTGATCTTTTATGACCGGAAGACTTCTCATTAATTGGATTGGTAATTTGGATTCCCTTTATCTCAATTTGATAGCGTTATTTCCATAAGCGTGCCATTATCAAAAGATTCTCTCTAGAGCAAAAGTTTAAACTTTGACCCTATAATTTTATCATCGGAAATGAAAGAAGACATATTTATTTAAGAGGAAAATAAACTTTGGAGAAAATGACGTGTGTGCAAAGATGTGTTATTAAGAGCTAAAGTTGAATCAATTTTTCAGCTGTCAAAAAGCGTTCTATGCGGTAATCGATAGAACGTCAAAATAGGTTTTATACGGTAATAGGTATAACGGCGAAAAGGGTTTTATACGGTAATCGATAAGGCGGCGAACGGCGCTATATACCGTAAAGGGTTAAGAAGCGCGGGAAAAAGAACGAACGAGACACTGAAGGGAATACATGACCTACAGAAATGCTGACGTATTTCTTATTTTGTAAATTAGTTTTATTATAGAACAAACACTTAGATTTATATAAGATACATGGATTTAAAAGTATGTATCTTTATTTTAACCAAAGCATTTCTTTTCTGTCCCTTTTCCTTTTTCCATGTTCATGGAATTTAGAGCACCAGACTAAGGCTGTTGAGTCAGAACCTTTGTTTTGAAATGGGTTTTGTTTCATTGATGGTTCGTAGACCTATCAAAAAGGTATGGATCGTGTTTTTGGGAGTGTGCTTGCACTCTACTTTGAAATGTTGCTTGTAGGCTAGACATGGTGGATAAGAGCTTAAACGTTAGTTAGTTGAGCTAAGGTGGGTACTACTAGAACTAAAGTTACTTTCCTGTGTTGTTTACTTCTTCCTATTAATGTACAGGACTCATTTTTTAGTATTATCGTACATTTTCCCTGGTTTCCTACCAGTACTAGGCTAGGCAGTGCGTCTTGCCCAAGAAAACTCCACGGTGAAATAATTGGCCGCCTTAGGGATTGAACCCGGGATGACCGGTCTCTGGTCCCCGACAATAACCACTATACCTCCGCAGAACCTTGCTGGATCTTGATGAGTACGTTACAGGGCCTTTCGACACATACACAATGGGATTTCAATGTTTCCTTGTTTGCTTCCTATATACCTAATGGGGATCATACCCGTTGCCCTTGATACGAGAGGCCGACCCTCTACCACTGCACCGATGTTGCCAACTCTCGAACTCTCTAGTAATTTCCCCTCTGTGCTCTTTAACTTGTGTACAGGTATCACAACAGCTTACACCATTTATTAAAGGAGCATTGGTTTGTAACGAATGAAAATCTATTTATAGATGATCACATTATGTTGTACCTTATTGTTGCCATTTTCTATACTAATATATGTGCTCTTTCCACAAAACTCTATTTGTTCTACAGTAGAACTTCCTTGTCTCGAAATTGAAGGGACATCTTGAAAGTTTGACACAAAGAGTCCTTGACACAAAGATGTTTTGGGGTATGAGGATTAGGTACGAAGATAGCAGAGAACGAAAAAAAACGAAGTATGACATGCCGTATATGATTCAGTAGCTACAGTCGTTAACTGAATCAGAACTTTTTTTTTATATTTCATTTTTCAACCCTGTGGAAAGAGTGTTAAGAGGAATTCCCAAATAAGTGAATACCTTTTATCGGGGCTTGAACACCTAGCTATTGGGCTTGGACACCTACCAAGAGTGCTTGAACAATTACAACCTAGGGCTTGAACACCTACCACTGGGGGCTTGAACATCTACCAAGAGTGCTTGAACACCTACCACAAGTGCTTGAACACATATCACTGGGGGCTTGAACACCTTCCATTGGGGGTTGAACACCTAGCAATGGGGCTTGAACACCTACCAAGAGTGCTTGAACACATACCACTTGGGCCTTGAACATAAACCACTGAGGCTTGAACACCTAGCTATGGGGCTTGAACACCTACCAAGAGTGCTTGAACACATATCACTTGGCCTTGAACATATACCACTTGGGCTTGAACACCTTCCACCAGGGCTTGAACACCTACCACCTGGGGGTGGGGGGGTTGAACACTTACCAATATGCTTGAACAAATACCACTTGGGGCTTGAACACCTAACACTGGGGGCTTGAACACCTTCCTACAGGGCTTGAACACCTATCACCAGGGCATACACACCTAGCACCAGGGCCTGAACACCTTCCATTAGGGCTTGAACACATACTAACGGGGGCTTGAACACCTAACACTGGAGGCTTAAACACCTAACACTGGGGACTTGAACACCTAGCACCAGGGCTTGAACACCTTCCATCGGGGCTTGAACATCTTCCATTGGGGGCTTGAACACCTATCACCGGGGCTTGAATACCTAGCACCAGGGCTTGAACACATACCACTTGGGCTCGAACACATACCACCAGGGGTTTAAACACCTACCATCAGGGGCTTGAACACCTACCACTGGGTGCTTGAACACCTACCTACCACTAAGGGCTTGAACACCTACCTACCACCATATGTCATAATACCTGTAATAACACTATATATACACAAAGGAAACAATTTCAAAGAGAAGCCAGTTCTGACGTTCCGCGCTTAACAGTCCGTAATTTTTATACGATTGCTAGTCTATCAATTCTCTATATGTCCCGCATAGCCAAATGATTTCTGTGTCAAACGATACCTCTCTCAACAAGATCGGTCCAGTAAAACCGGAGAAATCTGCGACGACACGCGATATTTTTTTTCGAATTTGGGTCATTTGGAATAGATCGTTGAGAACAGAACCAGCCAATGTTTCGGCACTAAATCACCTCAATGAACGTTATTTCAGCAATGACACTTTACCAGCATACAAAAAAACAACTATGGGTAGGGATCCTAACTAAAAATTCTAACCCACACACTATGTTCAACATATATCCAACAATTATTCTTTACTACACTCCCATTTTGCTTGTCCATTTTGTCAATATATACAACAACTTTGAATATTCATCATTCATTTGAGCAAAGCGATATGATTGGTTTAAAATTAACATGTCTAAATACAGCATGGTTCCACACTTTTTTTAATGGTACTATGCGCCATTTAAACTTACTTGTTTAGAATTACATAAAGATGGAAACCAGCCTAACTAGCCTTCAACCTTTCACATTAAGCCAATCAGAGAGCTTGAAAGATTTTGTACCATAACAAGATGGAGTAGAGACTAGAGAGATGGGAGGATGGTGGAAGATAATTCTAAATACATGTTGCGTATTGTGTACAGGTTAGAATTTTTAGTTTTGATCCTTACAAATAGTTGTTTTTAAAGTGCCGTTAAAGAGTCATCGCTGAAATAATGTTCATTGAGATGATTTAGTGCCAAAACATTGGCTGGTTCTGTTCTCAACCATCTATTCCCAATGACCCAAATTCGAAAAAAAATATCGCGTATCGTCACAGATTTCTTCGGATTGACTGGACTGATCGTTGGACGCAGAAATCATTTGGCTATGCGGGACATATAGAGAATTGACAGACTAGCAATCGTATAAAAAATTACGGACTGATAAGCGCGGAACGTCAGAACTGGTTTCTCTTTGAAGTTGTTTCCCTTGTGTATATATAGTGTTATTAAAGCTATTATGACATACACCCCGATCACCTACATTCCACTGAGGGCTGGAACACCTACCACTGGGGGCTTGAACACCTTCCTACCACTGGGGGCTTGAACACCTACCACACCTACACCTTTAACACCTACAATGTGGGCTTGACCACATACCTACCACATGGGGATTGAACACCTACCTTCCACTGGAGGATTGAACACCTACCTACAACTAGAGGATTGAACACCTACCTACCACTGGGGGCTTAAACACCTACCTACCACTGGGGGCTTGAACACCTACCTACCATCTGGGCAGGAACACCTTCTACCAAAGGGGTGTTCACCTTCCATCAGAGGGGTGTTCACCTTCTAACAGAGTGGTGTACACCCCTTCACCAAAGTAGTTCACCTTCCACAAGAGGGGTGTTCACCGTCCACCAGGATAAACCTTCGACCAGAGGCTTACACCTTCGACCAGACGGGTTACATCTTTCACAAGAGGGATACACCTACAACCAGATCTGTCACATCTTTCACAAGAGGGGCACATCTTCAACCAGATGAGTTACATCTTTCACAAGAGGGATACACCTTCAGCCAGAAGGGTACACCTTCAGCCAGAGGGGTACACCTTCAACCAGGTGGGTACACCTTCAACTAGCAGGTTAAACTTTCCACAAGAGGGGTACACCTTCAACCAGAGGGGTACACCTTCCACAAGAGGGGTACACCTTCAACCAGAGAGGTACACCTTCCACAAGAGGGGTACACCTTCAACCAGAGGGGTACACCTTCAATCAGAGGGTTACACATTCAACCAGAGGGTTTTACCTTCAATCAGAGGGTTACATATTCCACCAGATGGTTACACCTTCAATCAGAGGGTTACACATTCAACCAGAGGGTTGTACCTTCAATCAGAGGGTAACACATTCCACCAGATGGTAAAACCTTCAACCAGAGGGGTACACCTTCAACCAGAGGGTTCTACATTCAACCAGAGGGGTACACCTACAAACAAAGGGGTACACCTTCAACCAGAGGGTTACACCTTCAACCAGTGGGTGACACCTTCAACCAGCAGGTTACACCTTCAACCAGAGGATTAAACCTTTCACCAGAGGGTTTAACAGTCAACCAGAGGAGTACACCTTCAACCAGAGGGTTACACATTCAACCAGAGGGTTACACCTTCAACCAGAGGGGTTCACCTTCAACCAGATGGTTATACCTTCCACCAGAGGGTTATACCTTCCACCAGATGGTAATACCTTCCACCAGAGGGTTATACCTTCAACCAGAGGGTTATACCTTCCACCAGAGGGTTATACTTTCCACCAGAGGGTTAGTTATACCTTCCATCAGAGGGTTATACGTTCCACCGGATGGTTATACCTTCAACCAGAGGGTTATACCTTCAACCAGAGGGTTATACCTTCCACCAGAGGGTTATACCTTCCACCAGATGGTTACACATTCAACCAGAGGGTTACACCTTCCACCAGATGGTTATACCTTCCACCAGAGGGTTATACCTTCCACCAGAGGGTTATACCTTCCACCAGAGGGTTATACCTTCCCTCGGATGGTTATTCCTTCCACCAGAGGGTTATACCTTCCACCAGAGGGTTATACCTACCACCAGATGGTTATACCTTCCACCGGATGGTTATACCTTCCACTGGATGGTTATACCTTCCACCAGAGGGTTATACCTTCCACCAGAGGGTTACACCTTCCACCAGAGGGTTACACATTCAACCAGAGGAGAACACCTTCCACCAGAGGGTTATACCTTCCACCAGAGGGTTATACCTTCCACCAGAGGGTTATACCTTCCACCAGAGGGTTATATCTTCCACCAGATGGTTAAACCTTCCACCAGATGGTTATACCTTCCACCGGATGGTTATACCTTCCACCAGAGGGTTATACCTTCCACCAGAGGGTTATACCTTCCACCAGATGGTTATACATTCCCCCGGAGGGGTACACCTTCCACCAGAGGTCTATACCTTCCACCAGAGGGTTATACCTTCCACCGGAGGGGTACACCTTACACCAGAGGGTTATACCTTCAACCAGAGGGTTATACCTTCCACCAGAGGGTTATACCTTCCACCAGATGGTTATACCTTCCATCGGATGGTTATACCTTCCACCATATGGTTATACCTTCCACCAGAGGGTTATACCTTCCACCAGATGGTTATACCTTCCACCGGAGGGTTATACCTTCCACCAGATGGTTATACCTTCCACCGGATGGTTATACCTTCCATCGGATGGTTATACCTTCCGCCAGATGGTTATACCTTCCACCAGATGGTTATACCTTCCATCAGATGGTTATACCTTCCACCAGAGGGTTATACCTTCCACCGGAGGGTTATACCTTCCACCGGATGGTTATACCTTCCACCAGATGGTTATACCTTCCACCAGATGGTTATACCTTCCACCGGAGGGTTATACCTTCCACCAGATGGTTATACCTTCCACCGGATGGTTATACCTTCCATCGGATGGTTATACCTTCCGCCAGATGGTTATACCTTCCACCAGATGGTTATACCTTCCACCAGATGGTTATACCTTCCACCAGATGGTTATACCTTCCACCAGAGGCTTATACCTTCCACCGGAGGGTTATACCTTCCACCGGATGGTTATACCTTCCACCAGAGGGTTATACCTTCCACCGGATGGTTATACCTTCCACCAGAGAGTTATACCTTCCACCAGAGGGTTATACCTTCCACCAGAGGGTTATACCTTCCACCAGAGGGTTATACCTTCCACCAGAGGGTTATATCTTCCACCAGATGGTAAAGCCTTCCACCAGATGGTTATACCTTCCACCGGATGGTTATACCTTCCACCAGAGGGTTATACCTTCCACAAGAGGGTTATACCTTCCACCAGATGGTTATACATTCCCCCGGAGGGGTACACCTTACACCAGAGGTCTATATACCTTCCACCAGAGGGTTATACCTTCCACCAGATGGTTATACCTTCCACCAGATGGTTATACATTCCACCGGAGGGGTACACCTTCCACCAAAGGTCTATACCTTCCACCAGAGGGTTATATCTTCCACCTGAGGGGTACACCTTACACCAGAGGGTTATACCTTCAACCAGAGGGTTATACCTTCCACCAGAGGGTTATACCTTCCACCAGATGGTTATACCTTCCACCAGATGGTTATACCTTCCATCGGATGGTTATACCTTCCACCAGAGGGTTATACCTTCCACCACATGGTTATACCTTCCACCGGAGGGTTATACCTTCCACCAGATGGTTATACCTTCCACCGGATGGTTATACCTTCCATCGGATAGTTATACCTTCCGCCAGATGGTTATACCTTCGACCAGATGGTTATACCTTCCACCAGATGGTTATACCTTCCACCAGAGGGTTAAACCTTCCACCGGAGGGTTATACCTTCCACCGGATGGTTATACCTTCCACCAGAGGGTTATACCTTCCACCGGATGGTTATACCTTCCACCGGATGGTTATACCTTCCACCAGAGGGTTATACCTTCCACAGGATGGTTATACCTTCCACCAGATGGTTATACCTTCCACCAGATGGTTATACCTTCCACCAGATGGTTATACCTTCCACCGGAGGGTTATACCTTCCACCAGATGGTTATACCTTCCACCGGATGGTTATACCTTCCATCGGATGGTTATACCTTCCGCCAGATGGTTATACCTTCCACCAGATGGTTATACCTTCCACCATATGGTTATACCTTCCACCAGATGGTTATACCTTCCACCAGAGGCTTATACCTTCCACCGGAGGGTTATACCTTCCACCGGATGGATATACCTTCCACCAGAGGGTTATACCTTCAACCGGAGGGTTATACCTTCCACCGGATGGTTATACCTTCCACCAGAGGGTTATACCTTCCACCGGATGGTTATACCTTCCACCAGATGGTTACACCTTCCACCGGATGGTGATACCTTCCACCGGATGGTTATACCTTCCACCAGACGGTTATACCTTCCACCAGATGGTTATACCTTCCACCGGAGGGTTATACCTTCCACCAGAGGGGTACACCTTACACCAGAGGGTTATACCTTCCACCAGAGGGTTATACCTTCCACCAGAGGGGTACACCTACAACCAGACGGTTATACCTTCCATCTGATGGTTATACCTTCCACCGGAGTGGTACACCTTCCACCAGAGGATTTTACAGTCAACCAGAGGAGTACACCTTCAACCAGAGGGTTACACATTCAACCAGAGGGTTACACCTTCAACCAGAGGGGTTCACCTTCCACCAAAGGGTTACACCTTCCATTAGAGGGTTACACCTTCCACCAGAGGGTTACACCTTCAACAGGGATACACCTTCAACCAGAAGGTTACACCTTTCAACCAGTGGGGTGTACAGCTTCCAAGGTGGATTGTTACCTTCCACCAAAGGGATACACTTCAACTTTGGGTTCTACCCCTTCCAGGGGTATACACCTTCCAACAATGGTGGTTTGTTCACATCACAGAATAGGGTTGGTAAACAGAAAATCGTTGTTGTATGTTAGCCAATGTTTTTGAACAGACAAAGTAGCAGTGGGGTTTGAAGAAATAGTAGCAGCAAGGGATAAATATATATATATATATATATATTTATACAATGTAGCAAGACGAGTGGTTATAGGCGTAGCACGAGTGGTTATAGGCGTAGCAGCCTGAACCTTTTGCCAATCTGACTGTCCAAACTTGAAAGAGTTTGCAGAAGACATTTCAAAATGTTAAGAGCAATTTTTACTTTTCCCACAATGATTTCCAGAGTCTTCTGTAACAAAGCGGTCAAATGTCGTTATTGTTTGGTAATGGGTTAAGGATTTGGGACACCACGGTTTGTAGAAATAGCACCACAATTGTTACAAGACTTAAGCAGGTTTGTAAACAAAGTGACACAGGGCTTTGTAGACATAATAGTCCCAGGGTTCATCAACATAGCAATGCCAATGGTTGTGGTCATAGGCCTTTTCAGAAACTGTTGTTTACTTTTCTTGAATACTCTTAATCGGAGATACAAAATTTTCGGTAGCTTGCGGTTTAAGACTTCCGGGTATTAAATAATAACAGCTGACATTGAGAAACATAGATAAACTGCTGCGGGTATTTTAACAATGCCGTCGAAAGTCGTGTTTGTAAAAACTACATTGGAAAGATTGTTGAGGAGGGGAAATATCAAAGTATATCCTTACTTTGTGTTTACTCTCTAGCGGACAATTTACCCCGTTTCCCGAGATAAAACACTGTATACCAACGCGGTTACAACGTTGCGATTCATTTTTAGTGAGAAGAGTTGATCCTCTGCTAAAACATTAATTTAAGTATAGAATACGATGTGAAGATATGTTTGATTATTGCCTTAACTTATGATAACATAATTTAAAATCCATTTTGCAATCTAACATTTTCAAACGATGTTGTACCGTGTAAATGCAAACACAGTGAACAGATGATATGATGCAAGCTGATCAAACCGACTTAATAAATGTTCCACTTATTTATGGGACATTCCATCAAATCATGTCCAATAAGAGTGACAAATAAAAGTTAACTTATAAGAGATTATGGAATTGATTTAATTCATGTTTAATTATCGGACTTCAACAATAATTACACCTACCGAGTCAACATTAGATTCCTCTGATTTAAAACATGTCCATACCATTCACTCTACTTAGAATTACTGTTTCCGAGACCCTTCTCGCAGAACGATTTACCCTAATCTGACTTTGCAACGCCAATCAAAATATGATTCCGTCATTATATAGCAACCAATGGCATGCCTCGAAGCCATAAAACACACAACTATGTGTCAACGAAACATGATGTGATGCGCGCCTGTGTATTTCGGCAAGCTTCAAAAGATACATATCTTTCACGTCGAGGGTTTTATTGCTTTTTTTATTGGTCAACTGCATAACGTAGGAAATAACATATACGATCTTTTTTTTTACCCTCTATATTCGATCAAATACGCTTTAACCCTTTATGAGTTAATTCCCTATGTTACTGAGTGTCAGGTCGTTTTGTTATGTACAAGGTTTATTCCCATTATGTCTAAAGTCTATTTTACCAATTTTCACACCATTTCAGACAGAAGTTCCATCTCACCTACACGGAAAAACTTGGTTGTTTTTGACACTGAGTAGAAAATCAATCCAACCTATAATCATTTTTTCTATGGAGGGTTGGTGGGAAAGAAAAATATGTATAAAGTGTAGATCCAGAAAAGAATATTTTTCTTATGTTGGTCTACACTATTTCTCGTAATATGCTTCTAACAAATTATGCAGATTCAGAATTATCTAAATCTTTTAAATATATTTTAATCAATTAAAAATGAAATGAAAATATTTCTTTAAACTATAGATCTTTTGGCAATTTAATCTGTAGACAACGTGGGAATTGAAACCTTTATGGGATGTAGACTAAATGGGAAGTCCTTATGTAGAAAATTCATTTGCCTACTATGTACTATGTTTCATATTTGTTGAACCCGTATGTCTTGATCTGCCGACATGTATGTTTAGTTTGTTCTGTTTTACCCCAAATAGTTATGACTTTATGGTTCATGCGATGTAATACAGAATTACATTATGTAAAATGAGGCTTCTTTTAAGCAACGAAAAAAAAAACCTTTGGACCACCCCTGGTCTTTGAAGTAAACTTTTAAACAGACTTAAGAGTCAGATTCGGCAATAAGGGTTTATTTGGAACATTTCACTTACTTTGTTGACGACTTTTTGCCTTGTAATTATATTGATAAATAGTTCAAAGATTTGCTAGAAAATATTGTGTCTCTTACTTTGAACTTTAATTAATTGCGTAGTAATCTTTTGATTAAATGTCTCTTATAATTGATGTTTAACAAGAACGATTGTGTTTTTGTTTGAGTTTGTTTTGTAATTATATATCATTAAAATGATAATCTACACATTTGTAATCTCTTTTCAATTCAATGGATTGCTGCCAGTTTTCCTTCTTAATTACATTCAAAGGGTCAATTAACAAACTTTGGCTATCACAGGGATTAACCCTTTAAGGTATAGAGATAAGGCTTATCAGTGACACTATAGGTATAAACGATCCGATTATCGAAGACCATTAACGCATACATAATTAGTCACCCTGGGTACCTATTTGCACAGGATTATCTCCGATAATTGTTATTGATTGGGGTACTGTTAATCAACCCCAAATTAATGCATTTTACATGCATCTAATAGATTTTCTCAAAGAATAAAAGACGACGAGAACAAAATTTCCTTCAAGTTGATGTTTTTTTCTTTATTTAGTAATACATTCATATCAGGATTAAGTTGTAGAAAATTAAACAAACAATGAAAATGTATATTACGGTGTTAATTATACAAAATAAAAAATAATAAAATGACTTATGTGTTCTCCCTGAGAGATCCCTAATTTGTTTTTCTGTTTTGTCATCAATTGCAGGGAATTTTGTTGCCGAAAAATACCATTCATGACTCGAGATACATAGTTTGTTTCTGCATATTTCTCAACAAAGCTGAATTGTTTTACTTCAATTGCCATTAAAACCGTTTCCAAAATGAAGAAAAGAATGTTTTTCAACACAATATTGCTTTGTAAAGTAGTTAAACCTGGTCCTTCTTATAAATGTAAAACAGTAAAAATCAATTCATTTTGGCAACGAAACATGCTAATATTTCCGTAAAATACGTGTCCAGGGTGATGAATTTACCAAAAGCTCATAGTTGTAGTCAAAGTCGGAGGAATGATCTAATTTGCTTGTCCGTGAATTGGTAATATTTAACAATATTTCATCATCTTCAGGTTAAAAAAAAACGATCAAAACTGCTCTGAATCTACATTGATGTCTGACTTGCGATTGAAACACTAAATTGGCTAACTATTTTAAAAAAGCCGTCTTTATAATGTCAATTATTCGACGGCTTTATTTTCAATCGCCTTTAAACTTTGAACAATAGCTCCGTTTCATAAACATCCTTTACAGGTCGCGTGCCGTATGCTCTCGTTTTAATTGGATAGTATTTTTAGAAATGTGTTAAGTTACTAAAGAATTGCATGAAATCCTTATCGAGTCTTTACAAATCGGCATTGTTTTGATCTTTTATTACCGGAAGGCTTCTCATTAATTGGGTTGATTCCCTTCATCACAATTTGATAGCGTTATTTCCATAAGCGGGTCGTAAGACCATTATCAAAAGATTCTCTCTAGAGCGAAAGTTTAAACTTTGACCCTATGATTTTATCATCGAAAATCAAAGAAAACATATTTATTTTTGAGGAAAGTAAAATTTGGAGAAAATGACGTGTGTGCAAAGATGTGTTATTAAGGGCTAAAGTTGAATCAATTTTTTAGCTGTCAGAAAGCGTTCTATGCGGTCATCGATAGAACGTCAAAATAGGTAATATAGGTATAACAGTATACAGTAATAGGTATAACGGCGAAAAGGGTTTTATACGGTAATCGATAAGGCGGCGAACGGCGCTATATACCGTAAAGGGTTAAGAGTCTTGATGCAAATTAACACCAATCTGCAACGTTTGCACCATATGTTCTAGTCACACCCTTTATTGTTTAGCCGATCGAGAGATAGAGTAATTAACCATCGGCAATCTGAGGTCCTTTAAACATATGAAAGATCTCCACAATACTGTGTCCCTCGTTATTTAGTAAGCGTTATTTGAATGTAGTTTCAACAGGTGGAAAAAATGGACTGGGACTGTTCTCATAGCCCGTAATATTTGGATACGATATATCATCAAAGGTAGGCTGACAGAGAACCTCATATAACAACTAATTCTCTATTTAAGGTACTTTATTTATACGACAAATTTCAATTTTAAGAAAAAATGTATACTTATTGGAGGAACATAACCTCTACACATTATTGACAAAAGTGCTGATGTTTGTTCTATCTTATTTAAAATCCGTAAATCGAATTTAATGCAAATTTGTAATAACATTCTAGAAATATGTGTTCCATTCATTCTTTCATTCCATCAACCAGCCGATGAACACATTTTTTTATCTGTCAAAGCATTTAATTCAGACAACAACATATACTTATTTGCCTTTTTTTACACGAAATGTCATGTTTTAATTGAACTGCGGTGCACTATTCGGATCTCATTAAATTCAATTTAATCTAATTTCCTTTTATAACGAGGCTTGGCAACAGCCAACAACAACTCATTCTGTTGATGTTTTCGTATGTAAATCTTTAATTTTGGTACATGAAGCTTATAAATTTCAAAATCCGATCGATATCGATCGTTTTCTTTGCCTTTGCCCACTTTCGAAATTAATACCCGGAAGTGGAGGTATTACGAATGTGGCCCGATTTTTCAAAGGGAGACAAACCACGTTTCTGAAAAGGCCTATAGCATCACAAGAGTTTTTGGACTAAGGGTGCGTCAGCACCTTAGTCCATTGAATTTACATACCACATTTTGAGGGACGGTACTTTATCGATACACAAACAGTGGTCTGACCCCAATTACTCATTAAACATCCGCCTTCACTGTGCAGACTAATACCTTCTTTGAACTCGGAATGTAGTCCAGATTTACTCGCTTTGTTTTGCTCTATATTACTGTTGCCTCATTGGAAATCGTAAAATGTCTAGATATTCGAATAATAGACCATCGTTCAGTCTCTGTTAACATAAAGGATTCTTATAGTAATGGTGGTAAAAGGAGCAGCTGTTTCCCTCGAGTTGTTGCCCAAAGAAATTTTCAAGTGTATCCTCAAGCATCTTGCTTTAAACGCACCTTAGTCCTTCAGCGCTATCAGTGCTTTGATTAATATAGCAGCTCTTAATTAATACAAATCTTTACAACCCCCTACAGTAACTCATATATGTTGTTTCGGTCATGAGCAGGGGTATCTCTTAAAGTATGATAGCTGTTGAACACAGATGTTGCTGTATGATATACCTTTAAACATCAGCTCCCCTGAAACGGGGTTTCCAAATAAATTTTATTGTGTTTTCGAATAGAATAAAGTACACAGTCAGGGCTGGTGTAAACACTGCAGCTGATGGTTTTCTTTTGTAAAAGCAACTTCTCTTCAAATCTTAAGACAACACATTTTTGCATGTAGATGTTTTTATTGCCATGATTCAGTATTATATACTTGCAAAATTCCTTGCTCAAAATCATGTATGAGGGTTCGATTCCCTCCCCAGGCTGCAAAAATGCTGGTGCTAAAGGGACAGAATGCCTGGTGGTCCCACATGGTTTGAAAAGGAGAAAAAATAGAGATGAGGAAATGGCAAATAAAAATGTCTAAATGAGAAAGTGATGAGTGTTTCTTGAAAGTAGCTCTAAAACTTCTTCACATTCATAAAAGACACCCATGAGGTGTTCTGTATATTTTCAGAAGTCATTCAATTTTCCTTCCAAACAATGATACAGGGAAACACTGTCCAATAGGATTGGGATCTGTTAACATGATTTGGTTGTTGCAAATATATATTATATGCTAACCAATGCTTTAGATCTGCGTTATGTCTAACTCCTCAGAGAAATCTCAGTTTTGGACATAGGGGCTTGTTGACTTGGATTTCTCTGCAGAGTGTTAGACGTAACACTGTTTTAAATTACAAGTCATCATATACTACTAGAACGAGAAATATGATGGTCAACTAATGCCGGGTACACAATGTGACTATCATTGGTAAAAAGAGGTGAAAAAAGCCAAAATACATGTGAGTCGGTCATCTTGGTCGGACGTTAGATTGTAAACATTGCTTACATGATTCCAATTCCCCGCCTGTTATCAAATTCAGCAGAGACATGAATAACATTAAGTTATAGTATACCTGTATGTTATAAAAGTTGTTTTTTATGTCTCTGATATTACCCAGAGAGCATATCAAAATGTACACATTTACATGAATTTATAATGCAAAAAGTAGCCTAAACATATAAAGCTGTTGGAATGAATGAATGAATGAATGAATGAATGATGTTTTAAGGCGCATCGACAGCTAAGGTCATTAAGCGCGCATTATGGTGATGTGGATGAATGTATATTAGAAATATTAACAGGTTAAAATGTATTTGTTTAAAGAAAAAATAAATAAGAATTTGTTATTAATGAACAAAAGTAGATAGAAAATTTGAAGAAAATTAATGATTGTTGATAGATTGTTTGTAATGAATGTGTGATATTAAATAAATAGTGTGTGATGAAAAAAGGATATTGATAAATGTATATATATTTAAAATGTGTAAGGAATCACAATTTATTGTAAATTCCAATTTCTTTGAGAAAGGAAAGAATTAATTCAATCCTGACAGTCTCAAAGAGCTCATAAATAGTGTTGACATTGAAATATTTTGCACGAATTCTTTGAAAATCAATGCAATCGAGCAATATATGTTTGATGGTTAAGGGTGCATTGCATGGAATGAATGAATGAATGAATGATGTTTTAAGGCGCATCGACAGCTAAGGTCATTTAGCGCGCATTATGATGATGTGGATGAATGTATATTAGAAATATTAACAGGTTAAAATGTATTTGTTTAAAGAAAAAATAAATAAGAATTTGTTATTAATGAACAAAAGTAGATAGAAAATTTGTAGAAAATTAATGAATGAATGAATTAATGATGTTTTAAGGCGCATCGACAGCTAAGGTCATTTATTGCGCATTATGATGATGTGGATGAATGTATATTAGAAATGTTAACAGGTTAAAATGTATTTGTTTAAAGAAAAAATAAATAAGAATTTGTAATAAATGAAAAAAGTAGATAGAAAATTTGTAAAAAATTAATGATTGTTGATAGACTGTTTGTAATGAATGTGTGATATTATGTAGATAGTGTGTGGTGAAAAAATTATATTGATAAATGTATATATATTTAAAATGTGTAATAAATCACAATTTATTGTAAATTCTAATTTCTTTGAGAAAGGAAAGAATTAATTCAACCCTGACAGTCTCAAAAAGCTCATAGATAGTGTTGACATTGAAATATTTTGCACGAATTCTTTGAAAATCAATGCAATCAAGCAATTTATGTTTGATAGTAAAGGGTGCATTGCATGGAATGCATTCAGGTGCATTTTCCTTAGCCACGAGCCAGGAGTGTGTAATGTGTGAATGACCAATTCGGATTCGTGCAATTGTAACTTCCTCTCTTCGTACAGACCTGTAAGAAGGGTACCATTCTCCGAGGGTAGGCTTAATTGAATGCAATTTATTAAAAACATCAGCATTCCATTTTGATTGCCAGATGGATGTGATGTAAGTTAAAATAGAAGGTTTAAAATCGGTGTATGGTACTTTAAAATCTGAAATGGGAAGGTTAAGAGCTGATTTAGCTGATCTATCCGCGTGTTCATTACCCATGATACCAGTGTGGCTTGGAAGCCAACAGAACACAAGTCTGTTTGAAGACAAGATATGAGAGATCCTTTGAATAATTTGACATACCAAAGGGTTCTCCAACTTTTGACTCGATAAGGCTTGCAGTACTGATAGAGAATCGGAAAATATGATAAACTTGGTATATTTACAGACTTGAAATTCTCTATTTGATCACCACGGCGGTTCGTATCTGTACAACCCCATATGGTGTTATGTGCATTGAAATCATCAACAAGCACAAATGGTTGAGGAAGTTGAGATGTCAAATTATCAAGACTACCTTGTTGTATAGGTTTATTTTGTGGAAGATACAAAGAGCACATTGTAATAGTGTTATGTAAAGATAATCTCACAGCTACCGCTTGAAGGGAAGTATCAAGCTGTTTGTGCTTGTGAGGAACACTATTATTTACAATGACAGATACTCCACCTTGGGCTTTATTGCCTTCAGTGTAAATCTTGTTATAGATAGAATGAAATTTGAGGGAGATAGTGTCATCCTCTTTCAAGAATGTCTCTTGAAGACAAAGTGCAACAGATTTGTGATTATAAATGAGAAGTGACAACTCATCAAAGTTGGCCTTTAGACCTCGACAGTTCCATTGGATAATTGGATTAGCCATTGCGCTAAAAAGTAAAATTAAAAAAGTATAAAATAACATTCTATAATTCATTGCAGCAGATTAACCCTTTAAGGTATAAAGATAAGGCTTATCAGTGACACAATAGGTATAAACCATCCGACTATCGGAGATCATTAACGCATACATAATCAGTCACCCTAGATACCTATTTGCACAAGATTATCTCCGATAATTGTCACTTATTGGGGTACTGTTAATCAAACCAAAATTAATGCAATTTTCGTTAATCCAATAGATTTCCACAGAGAATAAAGGACGATGAGAACAAAATTTCCTTTAAGTTCCTTTAAGTTGATGTTTTTTTTCTTTTTTTAGTGATACATAGATATTAAGATAAAGGTGTCGAAAATTAGACAAACAATGAAACTGTATATTGTGTTGTGAATTCAACAATTTTCATTTTTTTTTCTTGGTCCAAACAAATAGTATGTTTTGACTAGAAACTGGCTTTTTCATTGGTGAAACATTCTCCACCACCTAGAGTACCATGAATTAAGCACTGACTATAAGTGTAACTTTCCACACACAACATAAACATTCCACATGTACCTCTGTGACACCATAGTGAGAGCATGTTCATTAAGACACAATCATGCACAAAATCTTAGAGGATCCCACAATGTTTATCACAAGTGCAGAGACAATAAGATAAAAAGATCTCAAACTCTTGTTTACGACTCAATTTCTAGAGGATATATCCAGGATAAAGTCACACGTCATTGAAACATGTACCAGCTGCTTTTTTCATAATTTCTGATATTTTTAAGTTTTATTTAATGTGGTTAAATGTATTCTTCTGGAACTGTCGAATTCTCGGGTAATATGTTTTTCTATGTGAAAAGTAATTTCCCATACGTTTGAAATAGTAAACAAAGACTATTTACTGTTTGGGGCACCCATATGTGTTGTTTGGATGAGAGAACTAGTAAACAGGGTATGCTGCCTCAATATCAAAGATATCTACGATTAATCATAATTGCATACTCCATTTCTATTCTATGTTATATATTTGCTTCAAAATAAATTTAATATGTCTAAGCAATAAAGGATTTTAGATGTGTAGGTTGGTTTTTAAATTTTTGTTTAATTTATTCTAATGAATATCACACAATCTTTTATTAGAAAACAAAACATGTATGGGAACATATGCAGGCCCAGTGGTAGAGATAGGAGGGTCCCAGGTCCGAATCCCCACTGGGTCATCGGGATTTTCCTGTTCCTAATTCCAATCAGGGGTATGAAAAGGAACAGCCTTACAGAATAAGTAATTAAAGCCAAAACAGTGATTAATTTCAAGGACAGATTAGCCAAACTCTTGCAACATTAATGACACTACCCCATCTATAACCAGGCATGTACGGGTAGATATGCTAGGTCGTTCGAAAATGGAAATAATGAAGATGTTACATGGAAATCCCCATCCCGAGCGAGAGATATCAAGCAAGATATCACGCTTTCAAATATCAAAATAAAAGCTTGAATGTACACGTCGCCAACTGTCTACCAAAGCTGGAAACTCAAACATGCAAATGTATGGAAATTGTACCGGCGAGCCGCGACCGGCCAAAATCGACATACCAGCCTTGTACCAACTATCTAACCCTCCTAATAGTACACATATTAAACATAGACTAGAATCACTGAGCTAGTAAACCGTTATTTGAGACTTAATAGATCCAACTCAATTCATTCGAATTTTCAGTCTGATAAGCCTTATCAGGCTGGAAATTCGAATAAATTGAGCTGGATCTATTTAGTTTTATATGCGTTCCCTACAGGACATTTATAACATAAATCATAATATGATTATAATTGAGACAGAGATTAATCCGTAACCGAACAAAAAAGAAACTGTGTGTCCGTCATAACTGTTTAATTGCTAATCTTATGAAAGAGTATCATGCCGTGCTCGCTTTGCACCATCAGAATCATAGATGGCTGTCAAAAACACTCCTCTGCGATTTGATTTATTCATTCTATTCCTTCTCGTATGTTTAAATCTGTGTCTGTTAGAATATGAAATATTTAAGACTATTATATTATGCTCTATGTTTATATGTTAGAAAGTTAAATAAAGTTTATTTTGCAAAAATAATACATAATTTTGTCTTTCATTTTTGTACCATAAACACATCATGAAAATAAAAAGCTTGTGTCAATTTTCCCCTGTATTCTTGTAGATACATATCAAGGTAAGAACATTGGTAAGAAATTGGATAATCGACTACAATAAGCAGCTATTCTCTCGGACCCTTTCTTCTCTGCAATCCATTCAATTGAGAAATATTTATTCAAGACCCGAGCTTTCAGAAACCATATTTAGTGTTGTTAGATACACTGAAAGTGGTATGTACATGACAAAATATATTTATTTGATGTTGCCTAGTAGCTTGTTTGTATATACACCTGTCAGAATTCTATACAGGTATGACCAGATGATATGCCAAAATTCGCCACAATGTGATCTATCAAGTTCAATTATAAAATGTCTGTCAAACATTTCAATACCACACCGTGTCAAACCGAACTGAATTGGACTTTTCCGTGTTTTAACGACCCGGCTATACAAGTCTTTGTGAGTACAAGTATTTAACATTTTCCCAAACAATAACGACATTTGACCACTTTGTTGCAGACGACTTAATAAAACATTGTGGGAAAAGAAGAAATTGCTCCTAACGAGCAATTTCCCCTTTTCCCACAATGTTTTCTGTCCTATCAGAAGACTATTTTCCAATTGACGTTACGACACAGAGGCGTTAACCACGCCCACCCAAAACAGAAAAAGTTACTCTAATTTTCTCCGACATTCCGAGTAAAATAGCGTCGATGCACAAACTAGGATCTTTGTCTGGCATTGCTGATGATTTCGGATATTCTTATTTGAAATCGGAGATATTCTGACAAAATAAGCACCTGCATTTGTTGCTGGATGCTACGTACATAGCGTGACATTTTATAAAAAAAAATAGTGAATAAGTAGGCGTTAGCAGAGACATAGATAACAGCTCTGTTATATATGTCAATGACGTTAGAGGAGTGAACTCAAACAGTTTTGGGTCCGATTGGCATCAAACACGATCCGTCCATAGTCCCAACAGACTCGGGTCTGGTTGACATTGGTCCGTTCGGCACTGGTTCGACCGGACCTTCAAAATGACCGTATTACATGCTACTTCAAAACAATTATTATGCAGTATTTGTTGATTACGAACAAAATGATCTCATTTTTTTTCTTGAACGTTTTAAATTTAGCTTCTACTAAAACAGGATATCCTTAATGATTCAAAACGCAGACCTACTAATTTTGTCATGTTGGAATTGGTAGTGATGGTGTTGATGATGTTGCCATTCCGATGTAAGAAAATGCTGATTACAACAGTCCCTATTTTGTAGCCATTTAAGATGATAATCAAGTCATTTGAACATAATCTTTTGTATGCTACTCAATCGATTATCGAACTTTTGCTACTTGATTACGAACTAAGGGTAATTTACAAAACGCAATGACTTTCAACTGTCCCAAATTTAAAGAGTTTGCAGACCAAATTTCAATAGAAATGATGAATAGTTTTCTGATAGGGCAGAAAACATTGTCGGAAAAGGAATAATGGTTCTCTAAGAGCAAATTCTCCTTTTCCGGCAATGTTTTTTAAGTGGTCAAATGTCGTAATTGTTTGTCAAAGGGTTAACAAACTTCGATTGTTACAAGGATTAAGGGTCGTAACGTTAATTAACATCAATTTGACACAATTGCACTTTATGGTCAAGTCACAAATCCTTTATTGTTTAGACGATTGGCGGATTTTGTAATCAACCATTGGCCACTAAGAGTGTGCTTTACAACATATCAAAGCAACCATGTTTCCTCAGATTGTTTTATGTATTCGGATAAGTTGCAACAAGGAGATAGGGGTTTGTCTTTGTTAATAGCTTTAAAATTTGGATACGATACATCGAGCATTACATGTAGGCGGATTGATGAGCTATAATAAAAAATTTAAATTTTTGTTTAAGGGTCCGTTTGAGAACAAACTGTATTAATTAAAATCCAATTTGAAGAATTTTACATATCCAACTTGAAACCTGGAAACCATGTACTCTCACATCATTATCGATCAATATTGTCATGTATTTTTAGTTTACATTGGATTCATAATTAAAAGCAACTATTGACATTTGTCATTATGTGTTAATTTCGTTTTTAAAAACATCGATTTTTGATTTTCAAATGAAGATTAAAGAAAAGAAAAACATTTACTATTGTGAAAGAACAAAAATAAAATAAAACTATATCTCATATTTCTATTCTTTAAAGGCCCATTAAAGGAGATTAATGCTATATCAAACTATATTATTTGGTCAACTTTTGGACAGATTCAAATAGTTTTCACAAGAAAACAACATCAGCACAACTTAAATGTGAAAGTGAACCATAAATAGCACAGATTAGCAAGTTTTATAATTCAGATTTCCTGATTCTTCATCTCTGACCTTGACAGTTGATAGACACATTTTTGAACCGACCGATCAGAAATCGTTATTTTGAATATGTAAACAAACAGGTTGTTGATAAACATGATTGAATTGGAGACAACTATATTTCAAGCACAAAATAACTTATTTTAAATGTGTCTATTTTTTAGGGTTTCAAGGCATTCCTTAACTTATTCTCATGACTTTTATGAACATGATAAAAGAACTCCAATAATTTTTCAGTAATTTATTTGTATTCGTCTCCTCTGATGTGCCTTTAACTCGTTCTATACATAAATGGTATGCATACATGTAATAATTGCGTGTATTTCTCAGACGTTTCACAATATATTTTCGGAAACGGAATAAACTCACTTCACCCACAAGTCTCTCCATATATCTAATATCCTATTGTAAGTACTTTAACAATATCTCTTAAACGTTTTAATTAATATTGACTAAGAAATGTCAAAGTACAATAATGCTATGTGTTGACGGAACCGGACAGCTTGTCGGAGAAAATGGCGGATAGCGACCGAAGTGGTCGCTGATTGGTCAGTTCCAGCTGTCAATCAAAGTCTGTCATAAGGTCAATTTCATCACATTTTGAAATGTCGTCTGCAAACTCTTTCAATTTGGGACAGTCGAACGTTTGTCGTTTGGGAAAGGGTTAAGAACATTTTTTTATCAATCAAAGACGGAGTATCGAAAAATAACTGAATTACATGAGGCAATGTAAAGTATCTACCAAACAGACAAATAATGGACGATTTGAATAAATCTACCAGACAGACATATAATTGACAATTTGAATAAATCTACCAAACAGACAAATAATGGACGATTTGAATAAATCTACCAAACAGACAAATAATGGACGATTTGGAATAAATCTACCAAACAGACAAATAATGGACGATTTGAAATAAATATACCAAACAGACAAATAATAGACGATTTGAAATAAATCTACCAAACAGACAAACAATGGACGATTTGGAATAAATCTACCAAACAGACAAATAATGGACGATTTGAAATAAATCTACCAAACAGACAAATAATGAACGATTTGAAATAAATCTACCAAACAGACAAATAATGGACGATTTGAATACCTACAAAACAGACAAATAATGGACGATATGAATAAATCTACCAAACAGACAAATAATGGACGATTTGAATAAATCTACCAGACAGACATATAATTGACAATTTGAATAAATCTACCAAACAGACAAATAATGGACGATTGGAATAAATCTAACAAACAGACAAATTATGGACGATTGGAATAAATCTACCAAACAGACACATAATGGACGATTTAAATAAATCTACCAAACAGACAAATAATGGACGATATGAATAAATCTACCAAACACACACAATGGACGATTTGGAATAAATCTACCAAACAGACAATTAATGGACGATTTGAAAAAATCTACCAAACAGACAAATAATGGACGATTTGAATAAATCTACAAAACAGACAAATAATGGACGATTTGAATACCTACCAAACAGACAAATAATGGACGATATGAATAAATCTTCCAGACAAATAATGGACGATTTGAACAAATCTACCAAACAGACAAATAATGGACGATTTGAATAAATCTACCAAACACACATAATGGACGATTTGAATACCTACCAAACAGACAAATAATGGACGATATGAATAAATCTACCAAACAGACAAATAATGGACGATTTGAATACCTCATTAGCTTTCAAACGACGATACGCGTTACTCCTAATTCTTCATATTTTTTAGCTTCGAAAAATTAGAACCAATTGGTCACGGCAAATGGAAGAATTGGGCATCATAAAATAATAAATTAACAACTAAATATGGAGCCTGCTAGTTTTATTCATACCAGGATAAACCATTATCATATCAAGACACTATGCAATGTCGGCGAAGATGGTCGCTCGGGTACTGTAGAAATCTTTTAGTTTCTGTTTGGCTGCATCAGTGATCGTTTGTCCATTATAGACGCCTGTCTTAGGGACAAATAACTCGTCCAGCACGGCCCAATATGGATCGGTTGGAGCGGGGACGGCTGGAATGACATACAGAAAACATATATAGAGGAAGGTAAGCTATAAAGGGAAGGAGCTTAAATCGTCGACGATTCAACAATACGTTACTCAATCATAATTAACATATCTAGTTTCAAAAGTGTATAATCGATGAATCAAAATAGGACATTAAGTAAAAGACTGTATACCATTTGAAAAACCAACAAGTAGGCAAATTGGTATATGTGTCTCTAAAATAATGCACTTGCATTGCAAATTAATAAACCACTTTAAATAAATTAATTTAAAATGTTTGGACGTAGCTATCAAGAGCATGCTATCACAAAGATCGTCGAAAAAATAAAATCGGGAGCAATATTAAGCCTTACAATAAATGTTTTAGTAGATAAATTCATGAGCTCATTAGATAAGTGGGACTAAAAGTGTTATCTTATACCTGTATTCAAGAAATTAAATATGCTTTCCATGGTTGCCCGTCTGGTCGCGCTGTTGACCAGAGCGTCACAGGTTAAAAGTCGGTAGAAATAGGGATGAAAACTGCTGCCGAGATCATGTTCTATAAGGACGTCATATAAATCAGCCTGAAAGATAATCAAAATTGAAAATATCTCTTGGTGTAGGAGTCGGCATTTGGAATTTGAGAAAACGAATATAATATTTTACCCAGCCGTAAACTCATGTACATTGTCAATTTACAAATTGGGCAAATCAAGATGGTTATTTCATAACATACTTGTATAGGGTTTGATATAATTGCGTTATTTTCATCTTTCTTCCTCACCATACAAAGAGGATGTTCATTTGGTATTTATATTTGAAATATACTTTAAAAAGACAGTAATTTTGGCTTTAATGTTGGTAGATTTAAAACCAACATGCGAGTAAACGCTTCCTGCGAAATAACTTGACACATTGATAGGAACGGAGATGGTAAACACTGCTAGAAAGCCAAGAGACCAATCTATCTGAATCTTTGCGTACTGTTAAACATATTAACTTAACCTGCTAACAGTCCATCTCCATGTCTCTGAACAAACAAGCCACAAGGGATTAAGCCAAAATTCGTTTTACGCAGACATTCCCATGTGGCAAATGTTTATGAACACGAAATGACACACAAAGACCACTCTAAAATATTTTTGATAACTATATTATCGGCGATATTTCAGGTAAATGTCTCGTTTTTTTATATGGGTTTTACATCACATCAACATTATTTCAGTTATGTAGCGATGCCTGACTATTAATGGTCGAGGTAGACCCAACACTCAACTGCCCTTAAGGGCTGGTCAAGGGGGGTAGAACCATTGGCATTCCGTAAGTCTGTCAGGAGACTGCCTATCATGAAAATCCACGCGGAGAGGGGCCATGTGATTTCAAGTTCTGTACCCTAACCACTAGGCCACGGAGGCCCCCAAATGTCTCGTTTAAACCAAGGAAACTTGATTTGTTTTGTCGGGCAGTGACGATATTACTAGCATATCTGTAACAACCCGGAGAGACTGGCATCATAAACACAACCTGCTTTATCACGTGTAGCATTGTTTTCGCAGTCCAGGAATCCAGCATTTGCGTCATCCACAACCTCGTCAAAGGGGGTAGCAATACCAAGAGTGTAATACTCTTGGATAAATCTGAAAGATATTATGATTACTCTAAACACATATTTCTATATAAATGATGCAATCACAACGTTGAAAATATGGATCGGTGACGGATCGTCTTTAATTAGTACAGTTTAAAACATGATAAAACCATCTAAACGTGTTAATTGTATAGTTTGTTACAGGCACTGATCAGAGGTAATTTTATCTAATTGTGCTACCATTAAACATCCAACCGCTTCTTAAAATTCTATTCGAAAGCTATACATATTGGAAATTCGACTCACTCAAATGCATCATATGGCATTTGGCTATACAATGATCAATCTCACCCGTTTGTTGCAGACTACTCTGGAAAACACTGTGGGGAAAGGAGAAATTGATATTAACAAGCAATTTTTTCTTTTCCCACAATTTCTTCTTCACTATCAGAAGATTATGTTCCAATCTCACCACATTTTGAAATGTCGCCCGCAAACAATCAAATTGGGACAGTCGAAGATTTGACGTTTTGTAAAGGGTTTAATGTTCTCGTAGAAATCGTGGTATACTCTCCTGACTGTTGGGTCTCGCAGAGTACTGATAACTTTCATAGAATGATACATGTTGGCAACAGCGGCCACAGTCGTGAATTTTCGTGGAAAGACTATTCCGCGGTTTGGCTCCAAATCGTAAGGTCGGGCCAAGTCACTCCCATAATCACCTGTTAATTAAAAACAATGGAAGGTATGGTATAGATGACGACAGAAAGCGTTGTATTAAAATAAGAAATTAGAACAATCCGAATATTGTACAACACAGTTTACGAGTTTACTTACAAATGCAAAGTTTGTCTGCTCCATTTTGAATCTTCTCGGTCGAATTCTCGAAATTACCAACGTAACTGTGAATGTCAGACTGGTTGATGTCTGGAAAGAAAATAAAACCGACGATAAGATATCTTTCAAATTATTTGGTATTTAACAAAGTTAACATACTAACCGTGTCTAAGCCAGCCCCAGGTTCAGTCCCGTTTTGCTACATCTTTAACAGCGATGTCGGTATTGGCAGAATCCCTTGCATTGTAGTTTATGACCATAAACAGAGAAATGACTAAGGCTGCCAAAAGACATCCTTTAACAAGAGCATTCCGTTCCCTACTGAATTGAAGCACGTTTAACATTCTTGAGCAATCCTTTCGTCACCGTCTGGAAATAAAAATAATGTCGATTTTTACAAGTGAAATTTTATGAATTTCTCTTCTATGGTTGTGGATTTCTTCTGGTTTTCGATAACAAGGAAACACACATTTCATTGACTGGAATTATGGACTTAAAAGACGACAGAATTACACATGAAAAGTCATATTAAAATATTTAAAGCACAATTTCAAACTTCGCTCATATATCTGACTAAACATTCACTAATTGAGCAAAGTATTACACGTAAATACCTTTCAACATAACTTATTTAAAGGAAATGAAGATTTACAAGATATTCCTACTTACCAAGTTCAATATAACGATTGGGTTAAACCGATGTCTCACCAGAGTTTTATTTCCTGACAGTATATATATACGGGTACAAGAGGCTCAAGCTCACAGTGAGCACGTGCAATGTTTGATTCCAATCGACATTCTGATCAACGGTTCCGACTAAAAATGGGTTTTAAACATTTCGCACAAATGTTATTTTCACAACAGCCTGTGAGTATTACAAAGCAGGCTTTGATTTGCATAAAGTCTATTGATACTCAAATTACAACATGCACAAGTTACAACTATAGACTTGGTTTACTCTAACAGATGATTATAACAGAATAACACTGCAAATGGCTTGTAAAGTTTCATGCGAAGAAAAATTCATTATGACAAGAATGTTGTTTACACAATTTATACCAGAAAGTACCATTCTAATTGGGCCTATTTGCACATAGATTGCATGCAGGGCTGTGTTTACCATGGAATACATTCAAGTTGATCAAGGTATACACTTCGCGGAGAGGATAAAATACCTTTTTTGCCAAACACCTATCCTCATAGCATTGATCAGAATGTCGCACGAAATGTTTGTATTCCGTGTATCATGCATTGCACGTGTTCGGTGAAATGTTTTCAGTAACTAAAGATACACTCTTCATCCTTTGACAGACGCTTAAAAAGACGTAAGCCACACTTGGTCGTTCTATTTGCATGCAAGTATTTTTTAGATATTTCGTTTTCACTTATTTAGTTTCGCCGAATGATGTTTACGTATAGTGCTGTTACGATGTCGACGACAAACACGACTGCTTTCGCAGTAAATTGGCGGCTGGCCTGTGATCTAACCGGTTTGCTACGCTGGGTATCTTTCCTCAACAAAATTATTGTATTCTTAGAAAATTTCGCTGCATTCTAAGGGTTAAGATCTAATTGACATTTTTATACCGTGGTCAGATGCAATTATTTATGTTCTCTGGGCATCTACTTGTACTTGGCTAGAAACTGATATATAGCAAAGGTTAACTTCAAATTGAAATGATAAGCGTTTGGCGGGAATCGAACACGATAATTGAACGATGGTTTTGTTCTCTACAGCCATTTATAATGTTACACCATGTCATACTTTCAACGTGTTTATGTCGGAGAAAAATAAAAGGACGCACATTTTACACATCCTACAACATGTATGTGTAGTACAGTGGTACAAGAATAGAACGTCTGCCTCAGGACACGAGGGTAGTGGGTTCGAATCCCGTGAGTAGCGGGATTAATTTATCTGACTGTTCACAGTGCTGAAGAAATTACAACGTTGGAAACGTATTTCTTAAGTTTGCTCAACAGGCTACTGTTCTGTTATATGATGCACACCTAAGAAAAGTTAAGGGCAGCAAACAGAAGTTATATGTAAACAATGAGGGCAAATTGTGTTCCCCACAATTTGTGAAAATAGCACTTTTAAACATCGATAATAATGACATGATAAAGTGGTATTCGGCTATGTTCTAACATGTTGTTTCATTACTTTTATTACATTCCTATCAGTGAAATACAGGGATTTTTCCGTGTATTAATTTTCAATTTGGTCAAAGTTAATATCGTCACTAGTGATGATATCAAAAAGTCATATCATCACTAGTGATGATATCAGTTTTGACGGGACTACTTCTTTACCATTCCTTTGCATTAAAGTCAAAGCTGCACTTTTGCACACGGCACTAAAATGTTTGTATTCTAAAATATATGGTCTCGCACCTGTTACGGAGTACTTCCGGGTCGTAGTACCCAAAAGTAGTCCCATTTAGAAATTTTGAGTTTCAACTTCTGGTGCATAGTTTTGCTGGTAAGAGATGAGCTGGTAGAACACTGATGTGTTTCCTGTATATATTATAGTCCTGCAATGCTCCCAAAGTTTGTTTTGATTGCTTATTGCAGGACTATTTGTTTGGGATGTATGAACACAAATGCCGGTACCTCGGCTAGATTTGACAGCTAGTGCACTGATTTTCGGACGGTACTAATACACTTTGCTCCGTAGAAAAAAAATGAGACGATTGAGGTGTCCATTTTATTACAGTTTCTGAGAGTTGAATGGACACACTTGATGTTCCTGTATATAGCTAAGCGTAAAAGACACCATTCTTCATTCAGCAGTCTTGAAAATAGCTGATTTAACATTGGAGTCAATGGGAATTCAATATCTCAAAAGTAACAGGTGTATGACCATATCCATTCGCGTGAATTACGTCATATGTTGCAAAAATGACGTCACGGGCGTTATTAACTACTTTGCTCCCCATATTCCATTTGGAGTTTATGGAGGTATTTTGGCAAATATATATAATTTATATAGTGGAATAAAATAAATAGAATAATCAACTTCATTCGATAGATATCAAAAATATGTCACTTGAATGGGTTGTTATCATGTAGAAAAAACTCGTTCTTCGAACTCGTTTTTTCAACCTGATAACAACCCATTCTCGTGACATATTTTTGATATCAATCGAAAGGATTGATTATCCTCTATTTAACTTATTTTCCCAGTTATGCAGTTTTTTAGCGCTAGTACGCTTTTAAGAGCATTGATAGGATTGCTAAATGTCACACTGTGAATGAAATACTGCTGAAAACTATATCAAACCCATATTCGATCAACTGAAAGAAAGAAGTCTTTTGCTGCAACTTTTATTCATCAATTAACGAATACAGCTTAAAAATAATATACATGTACATAGGCTATTTAGGAAAAAAGGCAATATGCCAAACTAACCAAACACATTAGACAATGCCAGATGTCTCACGAGTAATGTCTGGTTTTGAGCTATGTTTGTTTCAAAGTGTACGATCAAGACCAAATATGTTTCAAGAGAGGCCACATAATGTATGCACTTAAGCGTACGTAGTCATGGCCTCGGCAATCACTTCAGGAGCCCTAACCTAGTGCTGGTGAAAAATGTTGGTATGGCACTGACGAAGTGGACACATATGGGACCTGTATCCGAAACTTACTAAATTTTCTATATAACGTTTTAAAACGTCGTTTTTTGAAGCTTTCGTATTCAACTATATACCAAGAGAAAAAATAAGGCCAAGCAAAGTGTGCTCTCACTGAAAATATCGTAGCAAATATACGGAACATTTCACAAACATTTATCTGAAATATCGAGACCCGAGAATCATAGTATTAAAATGTTACTATACAGGGCCAACATATACTGAATCCAACTTTGTTTTATTAACAGTCAAAATGAAGTGTTTTATGCATGCAAACTACCTAAATGCATCACTCTTAAGCCATACTGTATGTTATAGTATGGTTGCTACAAGTGTCGTCTTGTAGCAGACTAGATACGCACCAGTGACCATACAGCAAGCACTACTCACTGCCTGGTAACTCGTTAATGTACAGTCAGTAAGTCAACACGAATTATACGTTGTAGTTAGAACAAACCTGTCGTTCTGTATTTATTTCCCATACCGTCTACGTACCCACAATATTGGACCACAACTATATACAGTGAACCCATATAACATTACACCGTACATGTTGTCTTGGTACAAAAGCAGTACTAGACTAGGATATTTGTCTCGCCAGAGGTCCCTTAATGGTGACATAAGGCGGTGGTGATATTGCATCGATAATAAAAGTATTTAATTCAAAATGGGCATTAGCGAAGTGCTCCTGTAATCAGGTGAAAACGTTTTTGTCAATTTGAAGAAGTATGAAATGAAGAAAAAAAGAAGATAATATAAAACACAGAAGAACCTAAAACATGCTATTCGTCAATCCTACGAGATTGGTGATTCTATAGGGCCATTTAACCCATTATCAAACAGCACAATTTTTATTGTCCCAAATTGAGAGAGTTTGCAGACGGCATTTCGAATTGGGATGAAATCGAAATATAAACTTCTAATAGGACAGAAAACATTGTGGGAAAATGAGAAATTGCTCGTTAAGTTTTCCAGATTCGTCTGCAACAAACTGGTCAAATGTCGTTATTGTTTGGTGGTGGGTTAAGAAGTGTTTGAAATGACAAATGTCTGTTGTATCATTAAGTTACGGAAGAGGAAATTCAGACAATGAGATCATTGCTTCACTTCCCAACTTATGGAGAGGTAAATGTTCATACCATATTGTTACGTAACCGTACACTCTCTACAGCATAGCAACATTCAATAAGAACAACATGTAACCTTTGTGTTACTGAGCCGACTCTTTAGCTCAGAGGTTATGGTCATGGACTCTCGTACCGACTAACCGGGATCGAATCCCCACAGGAGACTATAAAAAATTCTACATTCATGTACGCGGTTTCGACGAGGCCCTTCCTACATTTAACTGCCTATCGATATTCTTACGAACAATGTCCACAACGAATTGGGACTCTATATTTGTAGTTTATATCTACTTGTATTTAAAATTTTATAGATCATTTTAAAGTTATTTTTCCATCGTCATCGTGAAGGCTCGGTGTAGGAGATTTCAAAGGAGTTAACTCTGGTACCGCAGTAACTTTCTCTAGATCTATCATTTTTAAAAATAGTTTACTTTTTTCTCTGCAAGCAGTCATTTATGAAGCAATTATATACGATCCTCAAGAATTAATGTTCAAAACAAACATCAAGAGTTGCTTTTCGGGGAGAATTTGACCGGTAAGCATCGGAAAGTTTTTCTTTTGATTTCATTGTATGCTCGGAACACAATCCAGAACAATCGTAACTACTCGGGTGTTTCCGTGACCTGTGAAGTACACCTCGTATATAAGTCTAGGGTTACAAATGTTTTGTTAAGTGTCCCTGGCTAATAACACATTTCCCGTGGGCGTCCACATTGAGTAGTCCAGATTATTTAGAAGTATTGAAAATCATTCAAAACCATTATTTTGGTCGGTAACTCATAAGTACTAATGACATTATAGATTGTGATATTTTTGTTTCCCTAATCAAATAAGGTGACTGTTAAGATATTGCATATGACTTTTTCAGCTGACGAAAGTACAATGAAATTAATTTTGCAAGAAGAAATATGGCGGTTTCAATATTATATTAGAGGTGTTTTCAATGGATAAACCCGATGAGTTCAGATTGCCAGTCCGTTCTGGCCTTCTGAATCCGAGCGATTTTTTATTATACTTTACCATTACGATGGAAGAAAATCCACCGTTGTGGTTTCGGAACTAAAACGGTTTAGAACACCATTTGAAAGAGTGAAAATATGAAAATATACATGGACATTGTTTAAACATATGACGAAGACCAAGGGCTTAGCTGAATGTCGAAATAATGTTGAATAGAAAATATTTGCGTTCAAAATATCTAAACTATTCAAAAGTTGTTTGCAGTATTTAGTGTGTCTAAGTAAAAGGTGCAGTAAAGACAAGTCTGATATATAAGACCATAAGGTGAATAACAGCAATTTTATTAAAAAGAGAGATAGGAAACTGACACAATTCATTTAAGACCAAATTCCATTTGGAGCTCAAAATCCACACTAGTTCTGACACTCCAAAGATTATGTACATGTCAGTTACGTCGGTATCCATAAGACATTTATTCTCAATGACAATTTCTTGAAAACTCAATCATGGTTGTATTGAGGGACACCAGTACTTCAATAATGTGTCTAAACAGTTTCGAGAGTTTGTACCTTCAAACAGAAAAAAAAGAATTAAACAAAACAAGAACACCAAATAACGTGACAAAATTGAAAACTCGATCATCTATCTCTTCTTGATCACCCACACCTGACTCTCATTTCCACGTTGATCAGTGAGTAATGGTAACCCCATGTCCCGTACCAATTTATCCCATTAGCGTACGATGAATGGTGCCCGTTAAGATATAACCCATTCAGGTTGGACGAAAGACAATTCATATACCACCAGGCCCCCTTGTACCTGTTGGCACAACTTCCGCCAGATGAATCGTGATCCATGTCTAACGTTGAGAACTGATAGCCATTGTGGCTGCCAAACGAATCCCTAACGTTCCCAGAAAACCCGGAGACGTGAAGAGTATAGTTGGAGGCCGCATCGTCGACGCGGAAATACGAGTAGCGTGCGTAACCTTCCCCCAAGACGGGGTTGTCCGCCTCGGCCTTCAGGTAGATGTATAACTCGCATGTGCCATCCATCGTCATCCGGTGTAGGTTCTCTAGTCCCAGCCAATGCTCCCCAGATGTATTCCCAAAACCATCAACATAGTCGGCCCATCCTCTGTAGAAGTCGACGCTGCCATCTTGTCGTCTCTGGAAGATCGTCCAGCCATCAGCACTGCATGCCATATCGGGTTTAACATCGCTCATCCTGTAAACGGCCGCATGTCGAAACCCGTCCTTGTAAACATCTCTACAAGAACTGTAACTCTTCTCGTTCACAGCGATTCTCTCCCCTGAGCTGGACAACTCCTTTCGGTAGGATTTTCGTGACTCTCCATAGTAGATGGCGCCTGTGTCCACGTGACCGGATATGTTGGTGTCGTACTCGGTGTTATAGTAACACATTCCCGCGTTTTTGTCGAAGTAAATCGAGCGGATTGTTGATGACGACGAATCTATCGGGTGCTCACGAGCGAAACATTCGATTAAAGACGAAGCTTTGGCTACCTTCGTAACAATATCCATGTTAATGCTGCTGTCGGTTCTAACGATGTCAAAGTCTGCAAATGATCCAATCAAGTTCCAGCAATTAAACCTCGGGACCCAAACAACAAGAAATAATGCAAAAAGTAGAAAATGCGACATGGTTAGTAAGATAATAATAAAACTGTTCAATCTTTAAAGTTATGTTTAATTAGTTTCATTCACTTTAAATGACAAATGTTTCACAATTGTGACATTTCAAAGGTTTTAGAAAATCATTTCCTTGCTTATCTAGAATCAACACGACCGTTTGGATATTACCCTGTACCTGGCACCTTGTGTAACAACCGGAGTTTATATAGGAACCGTTCTGTCTAGTCTGGTCCCGGACATCAATAATGTGGGTACCGCTACATTCAAGAGTGATACAACAAACCCTTTCACACCCTGGACCATTTTGTAAAAATGCCTTCCAAGAAAGTAACAGATTTGTGTCTAGACTGAATAGTTAGTTTCATTTCTTACTTTTTATCCATTCTTACACCTACATGTACAAATCCTTTTAACCATCTAAAAAATACTGTCATTTGTAAGTGATTTACTTCAAATTTCTATTGTTTATTCATGTACATGTAATTGTAAATGTGTTTAAACTATAAGCCTAAGTGCCTAAATTCTAATAAAATTAATTAGTGTTATGTTAAGTTATGTAACGATATGTATGTAATTAATATTGCATACACTATGTTTATAGATATGTTATGAAATAATGTCAATCTGGAACATTCGTTCAGTTAGTCTGTATTAAATCTCATCTGACGCCTTAGCTATTAAGTAGATCCGCATATGAATAAACTGCTGCAAAAAGAACTCTCACAGGCACAGATTTGCGTAGACTGGGAACCGGTCTCTCATCTATCGAATATAGAAACTGGTATGGTACAACTCTTCCAGGCAATATTCTGGCTGGTACACGGAAGGAACGAAAACAGCACACATTACTTAGAGATGAACGTTTGCCGATTCAAACAATTAGACAGGTTGGCCGTAAAAAGAAGTTTCCTTTACCTTAACGGAGTCAAAATGATTTGAAATTGAAGTTTTGACAAAAGCTTTGATACAAATCAGTGGATAAATCAAAGTCTGGTAAAAGGCTGTCTGCCTAGAGATCGCATAACAATTATTCAGGTGCAACACGCCAATTTACTTGGCGGCTGGCTTGGATCCAACCTGTTTGCATAACATTATGTCGGTTCCAGATACTCTGTTTAGCGAACAGGTTAAATCACAGGCAATTGCAAGCCGCCAATTTACTTGGCGGCTGGCCTAGATCCAACCTGTTTACATAATCATGAAGTCGGTTCCAGCACTATAAGGGTAGAAACAGAAGCCATTGTTATCACTAGACTAGCGGTGTGATACCACAATTCAAAAAGGTCGTTGTTCCATGAGAAGTAGTCCGTGAAAATCAAAATGCTACATTTTATGCAAAGTATTGGCCGATAAGATGCACAAGGATGACTTGTTCACTAATTTGGTTATTTTGAGAGTGGGGGTTTCTGACCATTAGAAAGATTCAAAGATAAGCTGTGGTGCCCTGTGCACTCTTTTCTGCAAAAGTAAGTAAAAAAGAGTATGGTGTAACGAATATGGGATAAAAACCAAGATGATCAAATCCTGGTTTCTTTAGACATAAAGGACGATGCATGGATATGTCAATCATGAAGAAATATTGGTTGATGGTGAATCTTTACATGTAAATCATTATCAAAGAGCCAAATCGACAATTTTTTTCATCGAGAACAAAGAAGAGCTGAAACGTTTGACTGTAAAAAGAATTCTTTGGGTTTGAAAACGATGTTTATTTAGCAGATGTCGATATTTGGGTCGAATATTTCCCCTGTTTATAATGTACATAATGTTGATTTGTATCAGGTATTACAGACTGCTATGAACTACTTTTCTTTATTGGGAAACATACAAGATTTTGTAACTTTAATTTCAGGGTTGGTATACGGCCAGATTATATTTTGTATGACAGCAGTATGTCGGATATTGCCGACTAGTATTACATACCAGCTATTCCTATTGATCGATCTTCTAGTGATAAAATATGCAATGCCAAAGGCTCATTGTCACTAAATCTACGTATCGCAAATGGTAGAATATGGAAGGATGGAACTGTAACGAGCTAGAGACACTGTTTCGGTAGCGTGGTTTCAGCTCTTTTTCACAATATTCTTTGTTGAAGTTTTAACTAAAATGAACTCCCGTGCGATTGGGGCGAATAAACAAAATAAAGAAGAAAGAGAAATAAAACCGACAAAAGCTTTATTCAAGTTTCAGATAGTTTCAATAAACTTCTATGAAATGTGTTATAAAATAAAAATAACAACTTTCAATTTCCTATGTGGACCTAATGCTAACTTTGCTATAACGTAGATGAAGTTGTGTAAATTATTAAATTTGGGAGTCCTAGATCTGTTTGTGCACTTGCGTTATATACGTAAGGACATTGCACAATGTTATGTATAAACCGAGAAAACGCATAACAAAACTGGTGCGAAATGACTTTAAACTGCACAGATCAGACTGCGCGTTCACGAATGCACAAGGAATCCGGTGCATTCTGATGTCGTCAAAATCTCTGCTAAAAACTGAGTCAAACTCCACTATATTAAATAAAAACAATCTTGAATACAGCGGGAACTTTGAATTTCATTCGAAATCTTATGACAGTTGTCTATTAATATAAATCATTCAATTACAGAACATTTTTCAATTTATAAAATGTACTTTATGGGTTTTCTTCTACTAACTATTTAGAGCAATTGGCTTTATTGTCACAACGCTACTTAAGAAGAATCTTAGTGACCAAATATTATATTCATTATTTTTCTCATAGTATGATATTTACTTCAATAGATATAGGGACTAAACACAGCTTAATATGTTTATATGTTATTTTGTGTTTTGGGCCTGAGGCCTTTGTTTACAAATAAAATTTCTGTATTCTGTATTCTGTAATATAGTGTTTTCTTCTTCATTCCCTTTTAGAGTTAGTTTTTGTTTTAATTAGAATGGGTTATCCTATTTTCGGGGATGGTGTTAAATGAGTCATTCTCTCCTACAACTTGTGTTCATTAGAGCCACCTTAGGAGGGTCATTAATCTGTCAAAGGAAAGTCCGGTGCTTTTTACATCCTAATTTGGTCGGATTAGGGCTACAGCTTCTTTGTGACATTTTATTTACTATCTCAGGCCTGTAATGGCGAGCAAAACTTTGCTGTATGTAAACTGTGTCTATTCCATTATGTTTCTTTCCTTTAAACATGGTACCCATGTGCAGAAAGATGGAATTGCTGGTAGGCCAAAAACTACGAATTTCCTTCAGTTGACGTATTAACGTATGTTCTTTGTCTACAGTTCATAATATCTACAGTGAATTAACTCAATTAAAATTTTAGGCACGTTCTTTGTTAATCGTGTTTCTCAATAGAGTGATTTCGGAAATCTAGTTGCTTCGATTTAGTGTCCAAAACATTCAAACATATTTAACTAGACCTTAGACGTATTTAAGATTCAGCCAACATGTTCTCCCGATTCCAGGTTTACTTTAGATGGGAGTCCTTAGATTCAAGGACCAATCACCAACTTGCCCTAGTTTCCAAGCATTTGCTGAATCATTCATTTGAGCAGCATTATATTCATTCCAAAATAAATCCACATGGAAATCTCTCTGAAATGTTTACCATTAAAAACCTCGAGAACCCAATAGCTATTAATCAAAGACTCGGAAGTTAATGGACAGACTCCTTATACATTGTCGATAATTTCAATGAAGTGGGTGTCACTTTCGATACCAAAAGTCATTTTCGAACTGCGGGGGAGATTTTAAGGAAGGACATGGCCAATAAATATGAAATGCCTTTCCAGTAAAAAACAAACATTCTCCGAGGTTCAGTAACCGGGAAAAAATTAGGGCATTCGATTTCGTTCTTTTGGAAGATATTGTGAAGCGGTGATTTCAGCGATCAAACGAAAGTGTTTCTGAAAGTCTTCACTTAAAATTGCATCCTGCCGATATTCAGACCACCTCACTTCCACTAAAACCCCGAAAAGTCTTAAGTACGTTTTAATCAATCATGAATTGAATTCATTTTGTTATTATCTTAGAATTTGAGACAAACACTCAGACCACGTCGATGAGGGTCAAATGCAACATTATGATAGAACGAACGCTGACTGATATACACTGTAGTTTGTTTTGAATTATTATAGACGATTTCATTGGTTAATTTCTTGTTTCGTTTCCTATAAAGATGACATGGGTATAAGTACCATCATGTATTTACATATTTTCTTATGGTTTGTGTAAGCACAAATACAGTATGTGGAAGTACAATTGTACAATGGCATGTGAATGTCAAAAGAAGTTCCAATATATCAGCATCCTTTTTTTTCTAACAAATCACTACAAGTATATATCTGGCTTTGTTGATATTTATACACAACAAAACGGACAAAGTTGCACAAATTGATTGTTTGTTTTGTATACTTATGCCAATTAAGAATTCAAATGTACGTATACCCATTTTTGTCACAAAGTGTGCCAAAGACGTTAGAAACCAATATGACAAAAGGGTAAATTGTTCGAATTGAGCAACTTATTCTTCTACCACAATCGTTTGTCTTAAATTTTCAAAAGAAATACATTTGTTCATGTATGTCTTTACTCTTTAAGCGCTAGAACCGACTTCATGCTTATGCAAACTGGTAAGGCCTGGATCTAACCTGTTTGCTACTCTGGTTGTCTTTCCTCATTTGAATTAAGCATATATATAAGGTTTTCGAAAGCAGACGACACAAAAGTCTATTTTTATAAAATTACCCAGCATTCTAAGGGTTAAAAGCCTGATGTTGCTTTTAATGTATTATTTAGCAGAGTTTGTATTTTTAATCGTTAACCAAGTTCGAATATGTGACCCTACGACTTTCAGAGACTTCCACAAACATATCAAGCGGTTGAGCGTTCAATACTTTGCAGAGACCATAAATAAGATGGGTGATATGTGAGAAAAAACAGTCCTATAACCACAGTTTCCAATGCCATTCTGCGAATATTGACATTTCTTTTGTTCTCATTATTTTTTGCCACACAACTTTGTAGCTGTTTAGTGGTCTAATTAAATGCCAATGTTGTTTGCCTTCGTTTATGAATTTTATTTCCATTAATTATTTTTAACGAGTTTAATTGAATTTCCCACTCTTATGCGTCAATATCCGTTAAAACGCTTCACCTAATCAAACACACTTTATTCAGCTCATACTAGTCGCAATAAACCGAATTTACACCGATTAGTTCAAACTGTGACCGATCTAATCCGATAACGACCGAAATAATCTGACGAAGACAGAATTTCGAAATGGCGTATTATGGGCAGTCTACCTTATCGCTTTCACCCCACCCCCTACCAAACAAAAGCTCCAACTCGTTGTTCATAGTCGACACGCTGGAAAGCATAGCGACCAGATTCCATTTTCAGTTATTCCAATTATAAATCTAATTTCTAATTATATACCCTTGTACTAGCTTAAACGAGGTAATCTCGTTAATACAAATCCCAAAGATTTTCGTTATTTTCTTTGCCTGTTAACTTAACCCTTATAATGCTGGAACCGACTTCCTGTGTATGCAAACAGGTTTAATCCAGGCTAGCCGCCAAGTGAATTGGCGGCTGGCCTGTTATCTACACTGTTTGCTTCTTTGAGTGCCCTATCTCATCAAAATGTAGCAGATATCTAAGGTTGTGGAAAGCAGACGACAGAAAAATCTATTTTTAGAAAAAACCCATGCATTCTAAGGGTAAAAAATACGCTGAAAACTGTGCTCAAATCTTAACAGCTTGTTTTCTATGATCAGTCTTTAAATCGGGTAATAGTAGTTACCTGAATATTTCTAGAAATTCCCTCTCAGCTTCAGACTTTTTACTGGATAAATGTACATTACACAATCATTATAAACAACTGAACATTCAATCCATTTCAGACACTGTTTTAACCCTTAACTAAATGTCAAAATTTCGACTGTCCCAAATTGAAAAGGTTTGCAGACGACATTTCAAAATGTGATGAAATTGAAACATAATCTTCTTAAAGGGCGGAAAACACTGTGGGAAATGGAGAAATTGCTCGTTTAGACCAATTTCTCCTTTACCCACAATGTTTTTCCGAGTCGTCTACAACAAACTGGTCAAATGTCGTTATTGTTTGATAATGGGTAAAAAGCTTGATGAGTGACCTTCGTTTTATCGTTGTCAATTACATATAATGATCCATCTATTTACTCATTTATTAATTCATCATAGAATCCAACCATTCATGTTTTCGGAATTATTTTTTTACGGTGGCTTATGCATTTTCTGTTATTAAAGTGTTATCCATTAGTTTATAATGCTTTTTGTTTTAAGGCTATAACAACCATATTTGTATCTCCTCGATTAATACAGTATCGTCTGTTTATAACTTCTTCCAGAAAAAGGGTATGTTCGTTAATTCTCAAGCAGGAAACAATGCGTAGAGTATGTGAACAAAGATTTTGCATTACAATTACCATCAGGTCTTTTATTCTCGCGATCGACTATCGATACGGATATGTTATATTTATAATTGCCTCTATTTGTATACAGGTTTTCGGCAAATATGCTCAACAACTTTACGTCATTGGTATTACACTAGTGAGAAGGTCTTGTGACAAAGCAATAGATAAATGAACATTTGACAAATATCTAGTAACAATTAATCTTTACTAATTAATGGTTCTCAACAATGCTACGATGCCTTCGACGCTACTAACTAATAAGAAAACGACCTAAACGAAAAATTGCGGTCTATGGGTCTACTTTAAAGGGCTGGTATTATCAGCCACATAAGCACTTCACCCAAAAATATGCATTTCAATGCATATGTTACAGGGAATATGTATAATCAGGGAATATGTATAATCCCTGAAAATTTCAGTGATTATGTATAATCCCTGATTCACTCAGGGAATATACATAATCCCTGAAAAAAAGCAGGGGTTATACATATTCCCTGATTTGATGTCCAGATTTTTAGACATATTCCCTGAAATTAATTCTGTCTTTATTTTCTGGATTTACGATTCATTTTAAAGAAACATCTGCAGTTAATTAAAGAGAGTGCATAAAGTAATTTCTGCAGTAAACCAAACACAATTTCTCATATAAAACAGTTTATTTCTGAAAGGACATCACATTTACATATTCCGTCTTTGTTTTCTGGCTGATAATTTAGCAACATGCACCGTCAATCATACTAAACTATCCAACTGATTAAACGTAATTAAGTTGTTGGCATGGGTTTTATATTTGATGTTCTTAATCTTTGTCGGAGATGATAATGAGCAAATACTCCATTTTCAAAAGGGCACTAAGATAACTGACTTTATGTGACATGTGAACAAATTAAATGCCAGATGCTTTCATTGTGAATGAAAATAGCCTTTCGTCCGTGTCGTTCCAAAAAAGATGTTAGTTCCCTTTGTTCCAAAAGGGCCCTTAAGTCTTTTTCGAATGACACCGAAGATATAGAATAAAGGGTTAACAACATTTAACTGAAACTGCATGTTCAAAATACAATAACTGACTTTAAATGATCAGGTGATATGTGAACAAATTAGACGCATATACTAGATGTTTTCATTGTGAATGTGTCTGAAAATAGAATATCGTCCGTGCAAATTCTATATGCTTACAATATGAATGAGCCTGAAAAGAACATATTGATTAACCCTTTACTCCAAACATTAAGCCTGTTGAGGAAAGGGTTAAAGAATTAACTACAATTATCTGAAATGCATGTGTGAAATAAGATAACTTTGTTTTAATCTGAAGCTATCTAATATGTAACATACAGATGTGATGTCCTTTCAGAAATAAACTGTTTCAAATGGTAAGGTGTGTTTGTTTTACTGCAGAAATTACTTTTAAATGATTTGTAAATCCAGAAAATAAAGACAATTAATTTCAGGGAATATGTCTAAAAATCTGGACATCAAATCAGGGAATATGTATAATCCCTGAAAATTCCAGGGATTATGTATATTCCCTGAGTGAATCAGGGATTATACATAATACCTGAAATTTTCAGGGATTATACATATTCCCTGATTTTACATATTCCCTGTAACACATATACAGGGTAAAACCCAAAGATAACTAACGTAACAAAAAGAGAATTCGCTATTTACAAGAAATTTTCCACAAACACTTTAATTTAAGATAAAATACTCATAATCTGCCATTTTAAAACATGTCCTTTCGTCGGATTACTTTGGTCGATCCTTGAACACGATGGTCGGGGCTAGGACTATTCGTATTTAATCTATCAGTTCCGACCCCAACCGATGTATGCCGAGAACAACCGAAGTAATCAGACGAATACAAATGGATTTGGTTTTCAAAATGGCGGATTATGGGTATTCATCCTTAATACTTTTTCACTGTTGCATGCAGTGTTGATTTTTACTTCTAACAGACACAGATTCAAACATACGAGAAGGAATAGAATGAATAAATCAAATCGCAGAGGAGTGTTTTTGACAGCCATCTATGATTCTGATGGTGCAAAGCGAGCACGGCACGATACTCTTTCATACGATTAGCAATTAAACAGTTATGACGGATACACAGTTTCTTTTTTGTTCGGTTACGGATTAATCTCTGTCTCAATTATAATCATATTATGATTTATGTTAAAAATGTCCAGTAGGGAACGCATATAAAATTAAATAGATCCAGCTCAATTTATTCGAATTTCCAGCCTGATAAAGCTTATCAGACTAAAAATTCGAACGAATTGAGTTGGATCTATTTAGTCTCAAATAACGGTTTACTAGCTCAGTGATTCTAGTCTATGTTTAATCTGTGTACTATTAGGAGGGTTAGATAGTTGGTACAAGGCTGGTATCTCGATTTTGGCCGGTCGCGGCTCGCCGGTACAATTTCCATACATTTGCAGATTTGAGTTTCCAGCTATGGTAGACAGTTGGCGACGTGTACATTCAAGCTTTTATTTTGATATTTGATAGCGTGATATCTTGCTTGATATCTCTCGTTCGGGATGGGGATTTCCATGTAACATCTTCATTATTTCCATTTTCGAACGACCTAGCATAACTACCCGTACATGACTGGTTATAGTTGGGGTAGTGTCATTAATGTTGCAAGAGTTTGTCTAATGTATCCTTGAAATTAATCACTGTTTTGGCTTTAATTACATATTCTGTAAGGCTGTTCCTTTTCATACCCCTGGTTGGAATTAGGAACATGAAAATCCCGATGACCAAGTGGGGATTCGGACCTGGAACCCTCCGATCTCTACCACTGGGCCTGCATATGTTCCCATACATGTTTTGTTTTCTAATAAAAGATTGTGTGATATTCATTAGAATAAATTAAACAAAAATTTAAAATCCAACCTACACATCTAAAATCCTTTATTGCTTAGACATATTAAATTTATTTTGAAGCAAATAAATAACATTGAATAGAAATGGAGTATGCAATTATGATTGATCGTAGATATCTTTGATATTGAGGCAGCATACCCTGTTTACTAGTTCACTCATCCAACCAACACATGTGGGTGCCCCAAACTGTAAATAGTCTTTGTTTACTATTTCAAACGTATTGGAAATTACTTTTCACATAGAAAAACCTATTACCCGAGAATTCGACAGTTCCAGAAGAATACATTAAACCACATTAAACAAAACTTAAAAATATCAGAAATTATGAAGAAAGCAGCTGGTACATGTTCCAATGACGTGTGACTTTATCCTGGATATATCCTCTAGACTGTATACACACAGTCTTCTGGGAGAAAACTTAACACCGTTTATGACAAAGATGGGATAATATATTGTGACAGAAACATTAAGGTTGAAAAAATACTCGAGGTGGGACGGGGCATAAAAACAGGTGTCTGCACGCTATCTCTTCTCTTCTGTGAACGACGTAAAATTGAGAATAGTCTTTCAATGCTTGCAGCTTTACGTGGCTGCGCAAGAACAGGGATTGTTTTCCTTCATTAGATAAATGTAAAGCTTAATTGCCAATTAAGAAACGAACTTGGATATTCTTAAACATCTTAAGTAAAGTGATCAATATGTGAAACTTGACGTTTTCCTTCTTAATGTTACGAAAATGGATTTGTACCCCTACGAGTACAATCTAAAGTATGTTAAACTACCTCGATTCCTGGATATTAGAACAAAACTCAGCTAATCCAGATGTTTTGCCCTCGAAAAAGCCAATTAACGCAGCCGAAATATGGCAATATCCTGACAAATGCCAATTATATTGTCTACAAGGGAGTCGGGAAAGGTAATAACTCGTTTTTATATCACCACAAAAGACGTTACTTCGCCTTCTATGGGAAACTCTGAGTTGAGACGGGTCAACTAAAAACTGACTACATGATGTATGTATGTACAGTGAAGTCGTGTTTATCCGAACCCCAATTATCAGGATGTTTCGCCATCCGAACGCAATTGCAAGGGAACGGAATCATTGTGCAGTGATTCGCCTAACCCATTACCAAACAATAACGACATTTGACCAGCTTGGTGCAGATAGCTCTCGGAAACATTGTGGGTAAAGGAGAAATTGCTCGTAATGAGCAATTTCTCCTTTTCACACAATGTTTTCCGCCATCAAAAGATTATTTTTTAATTTCATCAAGTTTTTTAAAATTTCATCTGCAAACTCTTTCAATTTTGGACGATCGAAAACTTGGCGTTTGGTAAAGGGTTTTAAGCATATACATGAATATAAATAGTTTATGTCTTAATGTGTATAATACCAGACCCTGCTTAATAAGTCTGGTTGATTCGTTAATCCGATCCATATTTTGTTTGGAACGGACGTGTTTGGATGAACGAGACATCACTGTAATACCAAGAGTTGTGTCAGATAAGCTAGTGCTTTGATTGCATATGTATATAACATACGGGCCTTGCAATATGGCTATAGAATGGAAGGCGAAAGATGTAAAGCTGACATGGCCAATGTATTAAGGTTTGATAATGAAAAAATGATTATCCTTGGATGTCAAACCTTTCAATCATTTTTAGGCCTTTAACACTCTTTGTAGCAGACGATTTTAGTTCAAAACATTATAACCCCAAATGGTTATTTCTTCATGACGAGCGAACTTGTCTCTTTTATCACAATAGGCGTATTCGACTGGTTGGTTTGTTGAGTAACTTATTCCTGATATTTAATTTATTTCATTCGACTAGACGCTTGTTAGGTAGATGACGTCACAGGATTAAGTAACTTCTCAACGCAAAAAATCCTTCGTTTACTATAGCCACGTGACAAACAAACATGGCGTCAAACGGAAATGAGACCCAGAACAGCAGGTATATGTTTGATATTTCTATATATCGGATCAATATTTAGTGGTCTTCAAGAAGCATCGAAGTTTATTTTAACGCGATGTACATATTTTCCTAAGTTTGACCGTATTTTTTTATTTGTCTGTCCGTATATATAGAGATTAATATTTAGCGCCCATCTAGGAATGAATGCATGTCCGTGATTTCTAGTGCAGATTGGGCGAGTATGTTCAGAAAAGTAAGAGTAGATTAACAGGCGAGGTACGGAATATTGATGGATAGTCTGTGATGCTCGGATCGCGTATCTCAATCAGTATTTTTCTCTATAGTCAATCTCCCATAATGGGAAGAGTCTCTCAAAAATATACATGGAGGAAAGGGTTAGTTATGGGCGGATTGTTATGGGCAATTACGGGTATGGTGGTCTGAGCTCAAAAGATAATTGAGTTGCATAAAGTGTGTAGTACACCTCTTCTTTTTTTACTTTTTCAGTTACTGGCAGACAACCAAAATCAAGTTTACAGATGGTTTGGAGCTGCAGCTAACACTGGACAAGCCAACTATTAACTGGCTTGAAGCTGGAGGTTAGCATTTTTATTAATGTCCCAGACCTGAAACAAAATGTTATAAAAAGGTTTAATAGCAGAAAATGATACGCGTCATACAGCAGCATCCACAAAAGCAGACAATGGAAGTGAGTGAGCATATATACAAAAACAGTTTGTATACAAATAAAAAGAAAATAAACAAAATAATATTTTACTGTAGAAAATTAAACATTTGATTATTTCTTATTTCGCATTTGCAAAACAGAATGGAATATTCATGAGTCATTTCATTTTTAAAGCACATCATTCCTCTAAAGTTATCTAAGGCTCCACTCACTTTGAATACAAGTTAAATCTTGCTCCATAGATAAGCATTTTATCACCTTTGTAACAGAGAAGTCCAGATCATGCAGGTCCTGTAAGAGCTTCCTGCTTAGATAGATATTAAATCTAGGTTATTACATCAGATTACTGGCACATAATCTATTATTTTTTAATCAAAATTAATCATTTACTTCATTATATATTGATAGTGGCAAAATCGTTCATAAATATTCATAGAGGAAGGGTTGAGTGCCATGTCTTTACTTCTCCCCACATTTTCGTACAGGGATACACATTTGTTTTAGGGGTTGGGGGTTAGGGAGGGGTCCTACTTCAATGCTTAACCCATTGTTTTCAGAAAACACTTTTAGGGAGAACTTTGCAAACAATGTAGACCCAAAGGAGAGGCGCCTGAAAAAGCCCTCTGATCAGGGTCTGTACTGTTTGTCAAAACAATTTTATCCATTGAGAATTAGTATCAGTCTTATCTTTGGGTTTATAGATATTCAATAGGAGGATCTGTGTAGTGTAATAATGAAATTGGTCAATCCATGGTTAATAAATTGGGCTGAGCTGATGCTGCAGTTTTACTATTACCTTCAGCATATCTTTGATAACATTTCACAGGTAGATATAGGGAATTCATATGTATGAATGTGTAAAAACCATTCCTCAAGGTCAAAGGTCAAATTTTTACATCATTTTTTTTTAAAGTATCTATTTGGAACATTCTTTCAAGAACTCATCTCATTTTCTTTATTCATAGGTGCTATATGTTTTTTTTTAATTAATTTACATCTTATACAGCGTTTATTTTGTTTCAGACAATCAGCTTTTGGAAAACATACGAACAAATTACCAAATGTATGTATCCTCCCTGGAAAAGGCCCCAAGGACCAGTAAGTAAATAAGTATTATACTGTTTGTTTTTAATCATTCCCTCCAAGAATAATTATAAGAGACTCCATATAATTATGAGAAAATTATTGTAGTTCACATTTTTTAAAATAAATTTTGTATGAGTAATCTACAGAAAAATAACTAACATATTCTAAGTAAATAGAGTAGACCCTGATTAGGCAGCTCATACAGGAGGTGCCTTTTCTGAACCTGCTCTATTTACAAAGGTGAAAAAATTGTATCTGAAGAAAATGGATGAATACTTATATAAATAAATCATATTCTTTAATATTTCAGGAATTTGTAGAGTTGAACTTCTTGGATCCAACTGAGATCTATACCTCTATGGTCAAATATTGAATTGTAGTGCTAACCTTTATCTCTAAGTGAACTAAAGCAGCCATATTTAGCTCAACTGCCACAAAGTGCCAGGGTGAGCTTTTGTGACAGTGTTGTATCAGGCGTCGAGTGTAGTCAACTCAGAAACCATTGGTCAGATCTTCACCAAATTTAAAATGCCACCTATTTAACTCAACAGAATCATCTTTTTCTACATTGCTTGCAAAGTTGACCCTTAAAGATCAGATATTACTTTTTTTTAGATTAATATCCAACATTTTGAGTGCCATAATAAAAGTATGCTTGAATATATGTTCATTGTTGGCAGAGTTTCTCATGAATATTAAAGAGGTAAGGGGTTAGGAATTGCTTTTGTATACAGACACTTATCTGTATGCATTTCATTTTTTCAGATGAAGGAGAAAGCAGCAGTGAAGAAAGAAACAAAGGCATGGAAGAAAAGGATGAATCTTCTCAACCAAAACTTTCTTTCTGGCCAGATGAAGCAGTCAAACTTCTCATCACCCTATACCAGGAACATGAGACTGAAATGGAAAACCCCTTAATGAAGAAGAAAACTGTTTGGGAAATCATTACAAAGAAAATAAACGAAGCTGGCTTTCCTTTCAGTCAAAACAAGGTAGGATATAAATGGAGAAATCTGTTAATGTCCCACAAGGATATAAGAGATAGTAAAAAGACTACGGGCGAAAGAAGAAAGAGTTTTAGATACTACAGCTTTATTGAAGACATCGTCTCTAAGAGACATGATATCAACCCCCCCATTTACTTCCGGGTCTTCAGTGACCAAGGATCAGAAGAATGTGTTTAAGATGCATGTTGATACATCTCATGATTCAGAACAGCATGAGAGATCAAGTAGTGTTTCCCCAGTGTTATCTGAGTCGAGTGATATTGCAGACTCTAGTGAAGACCGCTACCTATCCACACCCAAAAGCTCGAAAACTAAAGGCAGGAAAAGAAAGCAGCAGTGTGATGATCATGATGAAATTATTTATTTTTTAAAGAATGGAAACTACCAGGCAGAAAAACTATGAAGAAAGTGAAAAAAGAAAAGATGAAAGATCCAAAGAGAGAAATGAAATTTTAAAAGAGTTTCTTAAAGTCTTAAAAGATTAAGATCAGAAAAAACATGTTTTTTTTTGGCTCAACTGAGCTAAAAGTTGAGGTATTATGATCGCCTTTTGTCCGTCGGTTTGCCTGTCTGTTGTCCGTCTGGTCGTCCGTCTGTCAACCACTTTCTTTGAGCGACTTCATCTCTGAAACCACCTGGCTCTTTTTTATGAAACTTGACAGGAATGATCCTTGCATGGTCTTCTTCAAAAATTGTTCAAAGAAATTGTTGAAAATGCCCCGGTTAAAAAGTTGTGATGTTAAAATTGATTAACATTTTTTTTTTGACATTATGAATAAGTTTGCAGAGTTAGCAAATAGCTTGGCAGGCAAAGTTAACTTTTGTTTGAATACACTGGAACTTGTTTCCTCAAACATGTTGACATAGCAGAGACATGCCTATCGTGTGGCGTTTCCCTCTGGGCAGTTGTAGACTTCAGAATGTAGTTACACAGCCCTTATGATGTTGGGTTAGATCCATATTTCTGATGGATGTGAAGTTGTTATGATGAACGACTGAAGTTTGTGCCAAGTCCTTTACGTCAAAGAAATGTCTACTGTATCTACATGATTATGAATGCATGGTATACTTGCACAGCCGTCAAAATTAGTCATCTAACAATAGGTGTTTGACTGTCAAATCAGAGTAAAGTTCATGACAGACAGTAATGAGGAGATGTACCTTATCATTTTGAAATGTTAATTGTTTTAGTTATCAAAATTGTTAGTTAAAGGTTTTCTACTCAACATATTTCTGTATTTGATAGCTTTTTTCATGTGTATAATTCAGTTAACTCTTTTAACTCGTTCCCTCCTGAGTATTCGTATCAAACTCTTTCCACTATTAACATAAAACAAAGATAATTATATTAGTAGACTGAAGTAAAAGCCTAAATCTGTGATATTTTCTTAGCAAACAGAGTAGACCCTGATAAGGGTGTTCCTACAGGCGCTACCCGATCTTGGTTTACCCTGTTTGCAAAAACTGGAGAGAATGTGTGTTTTTTTACTATGGGGTTTGTTTCAGTTTTCTTTCAAAACATATTATATATCGTCTTTAAATAAAAGCAAGCGAAGTGAAATATATTGTTAATTTTTTTTTTTAAAAAAAAAAGGGTAATAACCTGAACAGGCTGCTCCTATAGGAGTTGCCTTGTCTTTTTTTTCTATTGTTTGCAAAGGAATATAATTTTAAGCCTTTCCTCATTGATACACATTTTATCACCATAGCAAATAGGGAAGACACAGATCAGGCTGCTCCTGTAGGAAATGCCTTATAAGGGTCTATTCGACTTGCTTACACTATTTCATAGATCTGGGATTTTAGTTAAGGATACAGTTATTAAAGGTTTTATGTTTAGAATTGAAATATTTATTATACATTCATGTGGACGCAGTCTAATTTGAATACAAGTAGAGGAAAGGGTTAAAATGCAAAGGTTTTTGGGAAAAGTTAAACAATACTTTTAAATGTTTTGTATTTTACATCTAAGATTTTCTAGTTTTATTCGTACATTATAAGTTATTTGCATAAAAAATGCATGTACATTCAAAAACCAATTAATTTAGGCTTAAATGACCAATAATTTAGGGATTTAACATTTCAATCTTAATTTACAACCAGAGAGGGTCCAGATTACTTAACAAGTAAATAGGTGTCAGATCTAGATCCATTCAGGTTTTTTTTTAAGTTGAAAATGAAAAGATTGAAGGTGGACCCTATAGGAAAAACAACAAGACATTGCCAAATATTGTTGGCCAAGATCAGCCACCGTGTATGATCAGAGTCTTTATTCTTTAACACTTGTAAGAATCAAGGTTATTCATCGCTTAACCCATTACCACGTAAGAATTTTTACAAGTCTTTACCTAATATTATGCATACATGCTTAAATATTTTTCTGAACTGATTCATAAAATAGTATTTTTTATTGTTATATCCTTTATTGTTAAGTCTAGGCTTCAATATATTATTAGGTATACAGGGTAGTCCCACATCAGGTAGCTCCTACAGAAACTGCCTGATCTGGGTTTACTCTGTTTGCAAACATGTCAAAAGTGGTCAATACGTCCTGGTCATATGCAATGGTCAACATTGGTCTACATTGTTTACGTTTACGTTACAACTGGCTTTCCAATGTGGGCACTAAGTTAATACCGAGGGTTCAACACAAGAATATATAGTAAGTGCTTCACAAACATGAAGCACTTACTATAGTCTTGCATTGAAGCCTCAATACTTTTTGTTAACTTTATCTACAATTTATTTGAAAGTGATAGCATTTTAAAAAAAAATAGATTGTGCATATACATATAACAAAAAGGTCAGGATAGGTCATGTACTTATTTGTTTATTTTTATTAAAAAGTTAGACATACATTAATGCATATTTCAATTACTTTTGTTATGGTCTTAAAACAAAACAGCATTTGTGTCTTTGGACCAGTCTTCCATTATTGTTTCAAAACTTGAATTTACAGAGGTATAAAAAGGCATTGTTTTGAGATAACGGGTTGATAAAAAGGGTAAAGTTTTCATATAAAAAAACCTTTGTTCTGTTCTGGGATTCAGTGCCATTCAGCATGTCAATTTATCACTGATCAAATCAGTCTTCGTGCAATTTGAAGTCTCTTTAAAGCTCCCATCTCAGCACTACAACCTGGCATATTTTTCTCTGGTTGTGGTGGTGGTGGCACATCCTCATCTTCGTAAGAGTTTACAAAGTCATCACCATTCATGATACAAATATTGTGCAATACACATCCAGACAATATTGTATGAACGATGGTATATACATTACGTTGGTCAATGAATTGTAGTCTTGTAAATCTTCCCTTTAAAGACCAAATGCACGCTCAACAGTGCTTCTAATACTACTGTGGGTCACATTATATTTCTTTTGAACTGCAGTTAAGTGTGCATTATCCCTGAAAGGAGTCAGAAGCCAGCTTAAATTAGGATAAGCCGAATCTCCTAAAAGATGTCCATTCTCACTAACTTTTGTATGACCTGTTTGAAATAGAGGTGATTGACGAAAAACACATGCATCGTGAACTTTACCAGGAAACCCGGCGAATACATCTGTGAAGCGCATGTCTTTGCGACAACACCTTGCAAGATTATTGAATAAAAATATTTCCGATTGTAGTTATCAATGCCTCTTTCAATTGGTTTTCGTATTGGAATGTGTGTAGCGTCTATCATTTTTTAAATCTTCAAAGATCGCTTGCATTTCAAAAAGCTCTGCTGCATTGGGCCAAATAATCACTCTGTCAATCAAGTAGTCATGAATGAATCGTAACAAATTTCGAATTGCACAGCATGCTGTCGATTCACTCATACCAAATCTATCAGCAATACAAGAATATTTCTCAAGACTTGACATGAACCACAGAAGCATTAGTATTCTGTTGCTAAGTGTAACTAAGGAGTCCCACCAGCTTCTTCCCTGTAAACAATTCCTGATATATTTTTGTTGCGACAAATTTCCTGTATCTGATCTTGAAGCCACTGAACACTGGTTCTGCTGAGACGAAACTCGTCCAATCGGAAGGCTGATACAATATTCCCAACATAATATTTTTGCCGATGCCGTGGTCTGCATCTTAAATAGATAAATAAAAAGAAAAGAAAGAAAGACTGGTATATATCCCAAACATAAATTTGATAAATTCTGTGGTTTGCATTTAAACATTACATTACATTACCTGAGACAGTATATTCACATAGAATATGGTTTAAAAGCAATTTCTTAATGTGGGAACTTAACAGCAAATAGAAATATGGTCTCATAATTTGGGGTCCCCCATAATTTGTATTATGTATACAAGCTGTCTCATGTAAATCTAGTTACGATATGGGGAGAGGACCATGCATCCCGGTACGTTAAGACAGAGATGTGTTTTATTGAACTCGTATGTGCTTGTCTTCGAGTGTCCGATTTCACAACAATTTAATGTACAAACGACATTATTACATTTAAGCTCAACGTCGGACATAAATATTGAGTTGGGGAAGGAGATTTATTCGCCGAATATGTGTGATAATTACTTGATAAGTACCTTCTTTTCCTTATCAACAAACATGCTAACTCAGTGCCCGTAGGAATATCGTCATCCGAACTGTCACTATCAATCTGCGATGCTATAAAAATGGGAAACAGTCTTTTCCATATGTGGCAAAGCGGCAAAATGGCCATAGTGGTTAGCAACTACGAAAACTCATGAAGAGTTATTTTCCCTTTTTGAATCTTTATTCTCCTTTTTTCCCGGGTTTTCCCAGTCTGGCATCATCCAACCAGCATGGCGGTGAACGAGGGGATCAGCTTTGGTTCTGTGAAGGAAGCGCTTAGTATCTTGAGGGATTTTGAGTTAAGGACACATTCAAGATTTTGTGTTTACACGTCTTCAAAAGATTTTGGCCACACAAGTATGTTACGCTTACATTTTATTGGTTACTGGTCAACTCGCACCCTTGTCAACTCGTACCCTTGTTAACTCGTACCTTTTTGGTTAACTCGTACCCAAATCTTTGGTTAACTCGTATTTTCTAGGTCAACTCGTACCTTCCTTATATTTACATATGTGATTCAATACACAGTACACAAGTACAAACGAAGAAAGTTTCATAGATACGTATTAATTTCCACAAATTGGTTGTAAATGGCATAGCATTAAACGTTAATAGATTGCTTTGCTTTATTGTCCATTTTCAATCCAATTTGTGAACTGTTTGTGAGGAGAGATAAAAATGATGTAAGCGTGAAAACTTCAATGAAAGCGATTGCCCTTTATTAGTATAATCATCGTATAAATAAAGACATGTAATTAAAGAAAGTCGGCAATTAATGATATCACATTGATCAATGTCATTAAGGTAATACCATAATCTTAATGGCAGTTTTTTTTGAGCGATTAATTGATTACTTAGCTGACTTTTATTAACCAATTTGAATTACAATGTTGGAGAAACTTAGACGCAATGTTGTTATGTAATGTTATATTCAAATTGAAATGGGGAACCCAATCAATACATTCTATTCAATATAAGAAACCAAATATATAGGAATCCAAAAATAACAATCCAATACGGATCAGAGAGGCTCAGCCTAGAATTGATCTCGGGACAAGGTAAACAAGAGATGTGGTTTACAACAGAGATTTGACTGGTATGGCATACTCCAATTATTGCTTTGTGCCTAGAAATGACAATTCTTTTTAAAGAAAAAAAAAGCTATTGCATGTACAATATGTATGAAATTCTCCTCAAAGTTTGTAAAATCAGCCCGACGACGGGTCACCCATTGGCCCTGGGAAATTTTCCATATGTTATATATATGTATGTATATAATCTAATTTCTTCAGTAAGTTCTTGAAAACCAGAACTGATGACGGGATTTTGACTGAAGTACTCCAGGAATGGCATGTAGAGGTGCCCTCCCACACAAAGCAAATGGATGGGAGTTCTTGTGGTATCTATGTGCTTAAAGTATGTTATGTCTATTGTTATCAGAAGTGGGTCCTTCCCCAGAATATGCTCTGTTCTTCAAGAAAGAATCATTCTCAACAATGAGACCAATATGAAATAGATTAAATTAATTCAATTTCATTTGTACCATAATTAACATTGACCATATTTGAAATTGATGTGGGATTTGAGGCATTTCAACAAACTCTTAAGGTATGAGATATGAAACCAAAAAAGGCCAAACAATTTTAACTCTTTTGCACAAAAGCCCCATTTTATGTTGACATGGAGCTTAAAGAATGCTTTCCTTAACCAAGCAGATCATTTATTGTTTTCCTTGCAAGTAGAAATGTTGATAACATTTGTTTCAGGAATGAATCATTTGAATTGAACATGAAATGAAACTGTCATTTGTTGAGAGCATAAGAGATTGCCTTAATTTGAATAGAGCAAGCCTTATACCGGTATTGTATGTTTAATGAAATGTGCATATTGCTTTCAAAATTTAAAACTTTTATTCAGAAAGGAGATACTGCTTTGTTGGAAACAATTTAGGGTACTATACACACACAATTGGATAGACACTTGCATATGTGCAATAAAGATTTTTAATGACAGAAATGAGAGTCAAAATAAAGATAACCATGTATCAAAATGATGAAATAATCATTTATGTTCCTTTTGAGTTTATATATGATGGACCTTAAACATTGATCAAATTATTTGCAGTTTGCCAACAACTTTTTGGCTGAACGATCACTAGCTTTCCATTGGACAAACAAGCAGGTGAACCATGCACGGATGTCTGTAGCTGCCTTTCTCCTTGGAGTGTCAAGTAAGATATTTTAACTTAATTTTCAAGATAAACCATTGTGTAACATATTTCAAATCAATAAGGATCATGAAATGTTACCACCATTTCCCTTATGATAAATGGAGCATTCTGAGAGGTGTTCTGGATCCTTTAAGAATGACAGAGTTATCATAGGATTGGCAATGGTGTACGCTTCATGATGTAAGTTCTTTATTGTAGTATTTCTAAAATAATAGGAGTATTTTCTGTATGAAATTCCAATATGATAGATTCTAGCTTTGTTTGAAAGATGAGTGAGAGAATAAAGGATTGCTATGATTTTACTTATCTTACAGAGCCAAGAACAATAATGGGAAGAGATGAAACCAGTTTAATAGAACAGACAGAATTCAAGGTAGGCAAATTCCCTTTTGCTTTTTGGCATTCTAGTTTATACTGTTGAACTCTTTGATTATTTGAACAGTGATTGATACGACAAAAATATATAAACATAGAAAATGGGTTTTCGCCATTTATGAAATGTAAGGTGAGAATATTTGGTTTTGCCTACTTCCTTAGTGTCAATTATAGTTTGGTTTTTTCTTTAGTTGTTTTAAAGTTCAACTTTAAGAAGAATGAGGAGAGATATACCACTTACCTAAGTGTCAGCGTTATGCTTTGGTTTAACTACTTAGGGGGGTGAATTGAAATTTCACACATTGACTATGGATCATACTGATATATTACTGGCCAAGTGCAATAACTCTGCACCTGATCTCAACAAATTATGCCAGTTTCTGTACTCTGAAATTCTTTGTTAAGTTTGTATGCATCTTCAAATTTCAAAAGCAAATTATTATTCCCTTCTCTTGCCATTTTTGAATTGTCAATTGTGCTTTCTTGATAGCTCTTCTTTTTTCAAATTGTCTTACTCTCAAACTGTTCTTTAAATACTGTGCATCATTTATCTCTCTGCCGCAGCATATTCAATCAATCATACCAATTCTTTTTATGTAAGAAGTGACCCCAAAGATATTCAATCTACATAATGCTATGTGTGAGGGAAGACCACAGTGGTTTGATTTTTTGATGCAAGATTATATACTTATGATCTGTAAAATTAGAGCATTGTCAAATCTAGACAAAGTATTTCCTCTTTGGTAATACTCCTAAGAGTAGATTTGATAATACTTCATGAGCTACCTGCTCAAAGCAAGACTGGCTAAATTGGAACTTTATGCAGGCAGTTTTTTTTAAGTACAAACTACATCTTAACCAAAACTACATTATTTTCTTTTTAATGCTTATCATTTGATTGATACTTAAGAAATTGGTGCTTCTATTTTTTCCCTTTTCTCTCTTCCCTTTTAGGCAAAACCATATTGCATTCGAAAGACCAGATGTAAGGTAAGCTTTTTCTTGTATTGGAAATTTGCATCAACCTCTTTTTCATTTTTTTTCTTTTTTCTTTTTTTTCTGTGACCTGCTTGTTTAGGGATGCAGATAAAGCTTTACGCTTCTGAAAGACACGTTAAAAAGTTGCAATGTGAAAGTCAGAAACTACACATACCAACCACAGGGGAGTCCCATCATTTGGCAAACCAACATCTTTCTTCTCTGCTGAAGATCAGGTCAGATCTTGTAATAGTTGCTTTTGTTTTAGCTGCATTGGTTTAATAAAACAACAGTTAGCATATCTTGTATATGGACATTGCTTGACTGTTGTAGAGGACATTGGAACCAACTAAGAAGAAATGAAAATTATGTTGCCTGTCATTGCTTAAAGCTTAATGTTTAAGAAATTCCCATATTTCAACAAGGGATTGATTATTGATTTCTTACGTCAACTTGTGAAATATAAATGTTAAGATTATTGTATAAACGTCAGTTTTGTTTCATTCCATAGAGTTATAAACTGTTGTTGAATTTTCTTTCATATGGCACATTTTATCATTTGCAAAACCATTTTTAAGGAAATGTCTGACTTTCTCTGTTTATAGCGAAAGCGATCAAGCTTCTTTTACCCTACAATTGAAAAGAAGACATGTGAAGTGAGATTGTATTGTCTATGTCAACAACCAGATGATGGGTAAAACAGCTTTAATGCTTTATTATTAACTACTACATTATAACCATTGCCTTTTGGTAATTGTGTACGCTTAACTTGAAATCACAATGCTAATATCTATATGATTACAAATACCAATACTTTTAGATATGAATTTTCTTGAGAGTTAGGCTATGAAACAGAATGCTGATGGTTCTACTAGGCGTGTCGCAATCAATATGTGTGATTTTAAGCATGGGGATTTCTCTTATGGACTATTAATCAGGAATCACAATTGAATCAATTTAATGGTTGACTCAGTCTAAAAGACAAAAAAGAATATTTTTTATTGTCATCCTTTCTAAAAAAAAAATTGAGAGAAAATAAAAAGCATGTATAAAATTTGTTATGTTCTAAATCTTTCATGGACTTAAACTGATTTCTAACGCAGTTTTTAACCTGTTCTTTTTTGTTTTTTATCTAATCGATAGATGTAGACCTTACTTGTTATTGAAACAGGATAATTATTTTGTTAAAAGCATACTAGCGCTCAGAAAAACTGGGTAATAATGGTTATATATTCAGTTAGAATATATTGAAACATAGCGAAAAACCACAAGATCATGACAATATAACGCCTGCAGCATTTGTTATCTATTTTTCAAAGTGCTATTTTCACAAATTTGGTGCCCACCAATTTTACTTCATTATTTACATTCGAGTTAAACCTAAAAAACAAGAAGCGCTCATATTAATGAGTGGCGATCACCTGAAAAATCATGTGAAACACATTAAAACACTGTCATGTATCCAATATTAACATTGTGAACATTCAAAATAGAGAATTTCTTGGGTTTTATTAGTTCCCAACCTTTCTCAGCTGACCTAGTTTTATCGCTAATTGTAAACAAACCTTATAGAATTCACTCTTTTAAAAGCATCACTATAAAGGGGAATTTAAAGTAATTTTCAATTATTCTAGAAGTTTCATAATTTAAGTGTAAATGAGCGCAAGTATGGCTTTAATTTAAATCTTTCTATATGAATGATTTCAATAACAAAATATATTTTGAAAAAAAAAAAATAGCAATTTTTATTCCCAACTGAATTTTAGTTTGACTTTTTGAAGAATATGGATAGACATACTACCACTGGGGCGTTTGCATCGAACGTATGTATCTACTATGACCTACATATGGAATGGGTTGATACTTCACACAATCATGTGTTCAGGGTCATTATGTAAGGTCCCTGGCCAAGTCTCTGGATTTTATTTTTAGGAAAATGCAGATTCCTATCAAAATCTACTGCAAGGATCGGTTTTAAACTTCAAAAATGTATTTGAAAACATAATCTAAGGTCACTGACAAAATCTCTAAACACTGGCTATGCTTTTAAGTAAATTATGTCTTTTTTGGTACTAAGAAAGATTTTGTTAGAGTTTTACATGCAAGTTTGTTTCTCATAAAGTGCTATAGCCGCTAGGGAATGAATTGAAACTTTACACATGGACTAAATGTCAAAATCTAGTGTAACTGACCAAGTGCAATAACTCTGCTATTGATTTGGTGCAATTAATGCCAGCCTCTGTACTCAGAAAATGTTTCTGAAACAAATCATTGTACATTGACCTATATCCCTTTTCGACATTATAAGATAGTCGAGCGTGATGGCTTATGGATATCTCTTGTTTTACATTACAACAGTCTGATGATATTGTGCAATTCATGCACAGAGTGGTTTCATCTACATTGTTAAGGCATCAACAAGACAGATATTCCCAAGAAAGGCACCTTTTGCAAGAGATGCTTAGAATTTGATATGTCTGCTTCATTCAAGGTGATTAAAATAATATATAACTAAGCTGGAGGTATATAGTCTCTATACTATGGTAGAATGAATGTATTCTGATTTCAATTAGAAAACTTGGTCAGAACAAGAGTGATTTCTTCATATGAGCGAAAGAATGGTCAGTTCTAATTCACACTATTTTGGTATGCCTTGTGTTGTGAAATGTGTATATATCTCGATTCGTTGTTTTGTTTACTGAAAAAATGTTTTGGTTAAAGCTTGTAGTCTATAAGTCTATAGTTTGCCTATTTTAAAACCTTTCATGTAAAACCACAAACGAAGGAAGCATCTAAAATGTTGACCTGTTGTCAGATTTCCTCTGACAAGTTATGATTTGAAGACGTTTTTCCAGACTTTCATTTTGTGATAAGTTGAAAATCTATATTAGTTCTTGAGCAATGAAAGATTTGGTGAAGACTATGTTATCATCAGAAGTTGTTTTCTTCTTTCACTAGCAACTGAAGACTAGGCAATTGCTTTAATGGACTACATAACTGCTTCGATTCGAAGATTCGAAAATCTAGAAAATTCTTAGATTCGAAAATAAAATGTCACCTATAAATAAAATGACTGCACATATTTTTATATTAACATAAAACTAAACTCTTTAACCACATCTTTGACAGATAACGTGGAGCACGATAAGAGCCTATTTGAGGGAGACTCGTATGTGCATGCCGAAACGAAAAAGGAAAAGATGAAGCCCCTAAAACATCCAGGTTGCAGTTTTTCTTGCATACAGAGGAGACATGTCAGGCTGAGTTAAGGATGAAAGAAAGATGAAGGAGATGATGGTCATTATAAATATTGAAGAAATAATATATGTCCATGTGTCCAGTATGGCTGTACTGGTGTCATATCTCCTCAGTTCATGACCTGGCGCAATGTGGTTTCCACAGCAACTATCCAAACAACAACATGCCAACATTTATAAACAACATATCTCACCTTGAACAGCCTTCTTTTATACTAGAAGAAAAGGAATACTTCCATACAAGAAGGGAAGAATAAACAGTGTGGTTTTGTGGTAACTATTTCCAGGGTTATCAGGTCTCCCTCTTAGATGACTAGCAAAGATTTTTGGAGATCATTGTGTGTGAGACATGATAGAAATTATTTTTGATCAACGTCTAAATGTTGTCAAAGATTATTCAATTGCTTTTTGTGTAACAAAATAGTAAGCTGGAATGAAAGCAAAACACATGAAGGTAAATAATTATTTTGATAACAGTTATCATATTAAATCAAGATAAAGGAACATGTTTTAATTCACCTTTGTATTGTTTATTATTCACTGAACATATACCCTTAATCAACCTTGTTTTATATACGATTTTGAAAGATAAGAGATTATATAAATAACTTTTGTTTTAGGGTATAAGTAATCTTATAAGTATAATAAAAACACAAATTGATCTTAGTAAGAAAATAGCTGGGTTTACATACTTAAAAGAAGGATTTTGATGTTAACATTTGTGTTATTTCAAACAGTTTACATTTAAAATCAATACAGCTTGGCTATTCAAAAGGGTCTTGACTACTCTGCAGCATCACACTTCTGCTATATTTTTGCACATGTTCAACTTCTCAAATGGAATTTTGTAAAGTCACTGACCAAGAAAATTTTGCCTGCATCTTCTCATCTTGCCTTTTGAATCATGTACCTTTGGGCATCAGTTATGCTGCACCAGGTTTTATCTTTGGAAATTCATATAAACACTAGTGGCAATGGTATCGACTCAGAATACATGTAAAACCTTATGATATGCTGGTCAAGAGTTAAAAGGCATTCACAACAAGATAACCTGTTTGAGCCTTTAGACAAATGATGAATTATAGCAATTTACCAGCCACAGATATCCAGTTTCAATTTCCTTGTTAACTCGCTCCATGTATGTCAGAAAAGTATTGTTGATTTTATGTTTGTATTATGGGCAGGAAGCCTCATTTATATTGAAGTGATCAAGCTATTGATCATTGACGTTTATGGGCAAAGAAGTAGTAACTTAAGGCAAATCTTTGTCAATTGTTGTTAACACTTAAGCGAACTTACTATTTGAGTTTATTTGGATTATGTCCCTCTATTTTCAAATGATGAAACTCAATGTTTCGTTGGAAAGTTCTGGTTTATCTCCTTGAAATGAACAAGTTCTATAAGCATGATTGATATTTTCAAATTTGGTTTTTAGCTAGACTATTCGAAGAATAAGGAGAGCTATACTACTTCACACATGTATTTAGAGTTATAATCTAAGGTCCCTGACCAATTTTCATGTCTCTAGTTTTGAATTTAAGCAACTTGTTCAGCTTTTTGTACTTAGAAAATATGGGTTAAGTTTTTGTGTGCAAGTTTGTTTCTCATGAACGACTGTATTGTATGTTTAAATACTTAATACATGTATTCAGGGTTATTATTTGAGGTCCCTGACCAAGTTTCATATCTTTTGTTTTGAACTAAGCAAACCATGCGGTCTTTTGTACTTAAAAAATCTTGGTTTAAGTCTCTCAACAACTATTGTAAGTAATCATTGTGGGCACCCTCATATTTTAAAACAAATTATATTTCACTGACCTAAACCCCTCTCCGACATTATCGAATAGTCGAGCATGCTGTCTTACGGACAGCTCTTGTTCAATGTATAATAAATAATTGCTATCGTGTGAGAAATAAATAAGAAAAATATTATTTATGTATTCGTATTTGTTTTTCTTTTTGTATTGAAACTACAGGTATTTGAATGTCCCCTTCAAGCAAAAGGAATTATTTCAGAGAAAAGCTTTGTAGTTGCCAAATGACTTATGTACTTTGAGATTCAAGCTTTTTGTAAAGCAGATTTGTGTTATCAGATGCAGTATTCATGGTAAACCATGGTCATGTCCCTATGTTTTAAAGACAGGAGTCTACTTTGAACAGATTTTCATCTAGCCACACATCAATAGAAAAGTACAAAGGAACGCCCCAAAGTTTGCTAAACAGAATCCTATAGTGTGGGCGAACTCTTACTACCAACATGTTATATCCGGTAAAAGGGGCCTCCGTGGCCTAGTGGTTAGAGTACAGAACTTGAAATCACATGGCCCTTCTCCGCGTGGGTTCAAATCCTGAGAGGGATATGGATTTTCATGAGAGGCAGTCTCCCGACTGACTTACGGAATGCCGATGGTTCTACCCGCCTTGACCAGCCCTTATGGGCAGTTGAGTATGGGGTCTTCCTCCATCATTAAGAGTCGGGCATCGCTACATAACTGAAATAATGTTGATGTGATGTAAAACCCATATAAACATATCCGGTAACTTGAAATTGACTTTAATTCGGCACGTTCCCATTGATGGATAGTCTTGTACGACTCACTGGGATATAATAATAGAGAATGGAGAGAAGTGTGTGGGAAACATTATTTTCAATGTAGATGAAAACAGTCATGATTTTGCAAAAGACAAAATATTTGTGTAATCCCGGCATCTGTTAACCCATGAGTACATATTAAGTACGTGTCTATGTAGCTGGAAAGTATATTATGAAAACTTACAGAAAAAATATCTAAGATTTAAAAGCACGTATATAGCCGTGTATGACCATGTTTATGATACAGGCAAAACTGGGATTAATACACGAGAGTGACATACCAATCCTGATCTCCATCATCTTGCCACTTTTTATGTTCATGGAATGTCAACTATCACAAATCACATGCCCAATAGAAAGAAACGTGGCAGAGGATTTTGTTATGGAGTATCGGGTGCTTGATGCTGAAAATATTAGATGTTTTAGAGTTTTAAAGCTTACTCGTGAGTAGGACCGGATCAAAGGTATAATGCTAACATGATACTCAATTCAACTGCTTGTTTACTTAATTTACACATCTGTTCTAGAGTTTCTGAGATGTGACAGAACAATGTCTAACGATTATAGATACCTTAAAGCCATGCTCGACCAACATACATGCTCTTAAACTGGGGCTATGATAAGTCTATTGTGGGGATTGTACTTGTGTTACTGAGTATGTCCCGGAGATGCATGTAGATTATGCCCATAACAGCGATAATGTGCAGTTCAAATACTGGTGAACATTTGGTTTCAATTTTCTACGAAAATTTTTATTCGAAGTAGATTATTCGATTATGCCTAATTATGGGCACCAAAGCTTAAATGGACGACAATAGACCTTAAAAGCATACTAGCGCTGAGAAAAACTGCGAAACTAGGTAATATAAGTTATAGATTATGATAGATTATGTTGAAACATAGCGAAAATCCTCAGGATCATGACAATATAACGCCTGCACTATTTATTATCTAATTTTCAAAGTCCTTTTTTCACAAATTTGGTGCCCACCAATTTAACTTCATTGTTTATGTTGGAGTAACATCTTAAATAGCATGGAGCGCTCGGATTAATGAGTGTCGATCACCTTGTTAGAACAATCACGTGAAAAACATACAAATACTGTCATATATCCAATATTAACAACGAGAACATTCAAAATGGAGAATTTATTGATTTTTATTGGTTTCCAACGTTAAACGGCTGATATTGTTTTATCGCTAATTGTAAACAGTCATTATAGTATTCACTCTTTTTAAAGCATCATGCGAACGTGTTACAGTCTCAATTCCTCTGTAATCTTCGACTAGGATCACAAAAATAAGATCAGATGGAATTTCATTAAACCATCGTTAAGTGTCGAACATAGGTTAGAAAACTTTGGTTAATTGTATGAGTCGGGAACATGTAATGATTCAACAAGGGAATTTTAACCAGTTGCGCACCGGAGATATATCTAATCTTCCTTTTTTGATGTATGAAAGTGTTCCAGTGCGATTTTAGCCAAAAGACCGGTCGTCAAACCCTCAGTACGCACACAAGGGCTGCTTTGGAGACTCGAAAAATTATTACAGACTATATTAAAGGCCTGTTTTCTCTAACACTAAAGATCCTCTAATTGTTAAGCGATATCTTATTTAAGCCAATTGATAAATTTTCTCTCTAAATATTAACAGAATACATTTTGATCTAGCTTTTGGCTAAGGGGCATTTGGGATTCAATCCTTGGTCGGCAAACATACAGAAAGTTAAAACCGTATATTACCCTTGATAAAGTATCAGTCGTTTCCGCGTTGGTTCAAACTGGTGTCTGATCTTGAAAAGGTTGTGGTTACATTTACTAGGCGGATTTATATCCAATCAGACCGGTCGTTCGCTCAGTCCCTGAATCCCTTGAGTCGATCCTCACTAATACAATTTTTCAAATGAGTATAATCATGTCTTTGGTGGGCCCTCTTTAGGATATTAGCATCTATGTTCAATAGAGGCAAAATGTGATTAAACCTATGGCTTCGGAAAATTTCCTCAAAGTTGGTCTAATCAGACGTAGGCCGGGTCACCTGTGGTCTCGGGAAATTTTCCTTAAAACTGGACTTATCAGCAGGACGTCGGGTCACCTATGGCATCGGGAAATTATCCTCAAAATTCGACTTATCAGCCCTACGACAGGTCACCTATTGCCTCGGGAAATTTTCCTCAAAGTTGGACTTATCAGCCAGGCGCCGGGTCACCTATGGCCTCGAGTCCATAGGTTACCTGGCCTAGGGCTGATAAGTCCAACTTTGAGGAAAATTCCCGAGGCCATAGGTGACCCAGCGCCTGGCTGATAAGTCCAACTTTGAGGAAAATCTCCCGAGGCCATACGTGACCTGGCGCCTGGCTGATAAGTCCAACTTGAAGGAAAATTTCCCGAGGCCATAGGTGACCTGGCGTAGGGCTGATAAGTGCAACTTTGAGGAAAAATTCCCGAAGCCATAGGTGACCCAGCGCCTGGCTGATAAGTCCAACTTTGAGGAAAATTCCCGAGGCCATAGGTGACCCAGCGTCAGGCTGATAGGACCAACTATGAGGAAAATTTCCCGAGGCCATAGGTGACCCAGCGCCTGGCTGATAAGTCCAACTTTGAGGAAAATTTCCCGAGGCCATAGGTGACCCAGCGTCAGGCTGATAGGACCAACTATGAGGAAAATTTCCCGAGGCCATAGGTGACCTGGCGCCTGGCTGATTAGACCATTTTTGAGGAAAATTTCCCGAGGCCATAGGTGACCCGGCGCCTGGCTGATAAGTCCAACTTTGAGGAAAATTTCCGAGGCCATAGGTGACCTGTCGTAGGGTTGATAGGTCCAACTTTTAGGAAAATTTCCCGAGGCCATAGGTGACCCGGCGCCTGGCTGATAAGTCCAACTTTGAGGAAAATTTCCAGAGGCCATAGGTGACCAGGTGCCAGGCTGATAAGCCAACTATGAGGAAAATTTCCCGAGGCCATAGGTGACCCGGCGCCTGGCTGATAAGTCCAATCTTGAGGAAAATTTCCCGAGGCCATAGGTGACTGGTCGTACGGCTGATAAGTCCAACTTTGAGGAAAAATTCCCGAGGCCATAGGTGACCTGGCGCCTGGCTGATTAGACCATTTTTGAGGAAAATTTCCCGAGGCCATAGGTGACCCGGCGCCTGGCTGATAAGTCCAACTTTGAGGAAAATTTCCCGAGGCCATAGGTGACCTGGCGCCTGGCTGATAAGACCAACTTTGAGGAAAATTTCCCGAGGCCATAGGTGACCTGGCGCCTGGCTGATAAGTCCAATCTTGAGGAAAATTTCCCGAGGCCATAGGTGACTGGTCGTACGGCTGATAAGTCCAACTTTGAGGAAAATTTCCCGAGGCCATAGGTGACCCGGCGCCTGGCTGATGAGTCCAACTTTGAGGAAAATTTCCCGAGGCCATAGGTGACCTGACGCCTGGCTGATAAGTCCAATCTTGAGGAAAATTTCCCGAGGCCATATGTGACCTGGCCTAGGGCTGATAAGTCCAACTTTGAGGAAAATTTCCCGAGGCCATAGGTGACCCGGCGCCTGGCTGATAAGTCCAACTTTGAGGAAAATTTCCCGAGGCCATAGGTGACCTGGCGCCTGGCTGATAAGTCCAATTTTGAGGAAAATTTCCCGAGGCCATAGACGACCCACAGTCAGGCTGATAAGACCAACTTTGAGGAAAATTTCCCGAGGCCATAGGTGACCCGGCGCATGGCCAATAAGTCCAACTTTGAGAAAAATTTCCCGAGGCCATAGGTGACCCGGCGCCTGGCCAATAAGTCCAACTTTGATAGACAGACGATTGCCACTGACATTCAGCTAGCGTACCAGCCAGCCAGCCAGCCGCCAGCTAGCCAGCCAGCCAGCCAGCCAGCTAGCCAGCCAGCCGTGTTGGGCTGATAGGTTCTTTTTTATAGGAAAATTTCCTGATGCCATAGGTGACCCGGTGTCGGTATTATAAAACCAATTTTGAGTCAAATTGCCCGACGCCACTAGTGAAATATCTCTAAAAAAATCCTCGCATTTGAGCAAGATTTTTCGAGGCCATACATATCCTTGCTTCCTACGAATTCAATCATGTTTGCTTTTTGTTTTTCTTGAGCAGTTAATTCCAAATATCGAGTTAAAATGAAATACAAAGTTAACCAAAGCCGACCAGAGCTTTGTACTCGCGATCTTCGTGTCGCCAGTCAATACTTTCGTTAATTTTGTTTGAACAACCACTTCATTCTACTCATTCTACCTATTTCTATAAAATATCAAAATTGTAAAATAACGTGTCTGAGCAACATTGATTTTATTCAATATTTTTCGGTACGTAATGCGATCAAAAATTAGTGTAGGGAAGAACTTATTTCCAACCATACAAAGACATAAAAACATATAATTTCGTAGTTGCTAACCACTATGGCCATTTTGCCGCTTTGCCACATATGGAAAAGCCACGGACCCTATAAAAATGGCCAGTGTAGTGTTTCATATGGATGGTCTAAGGGACACAACCATGTCTGCTTTATACTATTAATAAGTTAGAGTTACATCCCTTTAGTTAGGAATCGAAAACGAGGCTGTTAGAATGGAAGCCATGTGATTAAGTCAATAAAGTTTAATCCCCAACTTGAATCGTCTCTATTTTTTTGACCCCGATTCAGATGAGACCTAATAGTTTCTTCTTTCTGCCAGATTCTGCCATTCTGTTATCAACGTCTCGGATTAACCGAAAGTTTACATCATGTATATCGACGTCGTTGAGTAACTATTTCTTGTTTTGTATTCGACTGGGAGAAAAACGTTAACTAACGGTGATAGTCTGCGCAGGTGGGTGGAGCTAAGCGTTACTCAACAAAAACCAGCGCCAGTAAACAAGGAACAACTTTGACGAGACGTAAAGCTTATTTATTGCTCGAACAACATTAGCGCTGGAACTCCATACAAATGGCGGACGGAGAGAGAAGGGAGATAATCTGTGATAACAGCCTACAGTATATCTCTACTATTTCAATACACACTTTACATATAGTGGCGCAACCTTCCTTCTTTCTCTTCCCTTGAAAAAATAAAACATTTCTATTCTCAATGGAAAACAATATATATATATACAGAGAGTGAGGTGTAAAGCATACTTGTGCCAAAACACTGAAACCATATCTCTATTGAATATTTACCTTACTTTGTGGATTAATCATGTTTAAGAACAAAACAAAACATTTCCTGCACATTAAATTGCTATAAGAGCATACCTCAGGCGCATGAAATTGACTAGACGTGCATATCACTATTTTCTGATGTATGACTCTGTTAATAATCAAGAACTTTGAGTACTTATCATTGAAACTAAAATCTTTAGACTAGCTATTCCCAACACACTAAATGTTAAATTGTTGACACAGTTAAAGTCTACAGCTCAAGATGTGACATAGTCCTTCAAATACTCCGGTGGTTTCCGACTGCGATGAGACATACGGCTGGGAGCTCGTTGGTCAAGTAGTTGGCTATCGTCGAAAGTTTCTTCAGCCATTTCGACAGTTTGTGTATTAAGAAACGAATCGAATGGTTCGTTCAAAACGTCTTCCTGGGTGTCATTCGGGGGGACAATTAATGCTGGTGGGATGTCGATTGTCGTTTGATCTAGGTCCAGATTGTCCATAGGCGTTGTGTCGGTATCCTCTTCATTTTCACAAATGATTTGGTCCTGTATTAAACTGCTAGACTATATCTCAGAATTGACACGATAACATTCTGATTGTTTCACTTTGTATGATGACGCGCGTAACTGATTTCCGACGAACTTTTTTATGAAACACCACTCTCCGTCCATAGAAACTACAATATATCAGTCCCTGGCACGAGTCTTCTGTTTGTCGGAATACAGATACACAATATCTCCTACACAAATATTTTCGGAATCTCGAGAATATTGCGGCCATTTCGATTTCTCGCTATATGTGTGGTTCTTTTCACGAATCGTGTGTTGTTTCATGATTATGTCCTGATCCGAAATTGGGAGTTGTTCATGGGTGAACTGATTTCGTTGTGTCCAACTTTCTCGTGCTGACAGTCCTTGATTGCGGATACGCGAGTTTAACCTTGCAACACAAATAGCTAGTTCCAAAGGCGACACTGTGCCCCCTCCGGGCTCATGGCGGAGCAGCTCTGTTTCGAGTTCAGCAATCCCTTTTTCAGCGACGGGGTTTTTGTTCGCGTTTTTAATCCTCCCGATTTGAAGTGATATGTGAAATTGTTTTACTGACGCATCGTCTCTCAAAGATGCGAAGCCAGGAGCCGGGTCAACTCGAACAACCGCACCCAGTCCATCAAGTGGATGTAGGCCTACAATAAACTGAATCAATGAATTGCGCAATGTATTGCGTTTCTCGTCTTCTATAAAGCATGCCGATGTATAAGATGCCACGGTTTCCCTGACTAAGAGAATCAATTGACGGTTGCGCTTCAACACATCTGCAGCAAAGTGCATGCCTATTGCCTCTGGGGGATCCTCAGATGATTGCTTAATGAGGTTGTCTGGAAAGCTTTGTAATGAAGCACACGTATGACAGGAACCATGTTATCGATCGATAGCCTTTGACAAGTCTAGAGCAAAGAAATTTCTCTTTACGACAAGTTGGAGTTGATGCCTTGATGGGTGATCCAATCGGATATGTAAAGCCATGATCAGGCCGTCCAAAACGCTTCTTGGGACTACTATCAAGTCCGTTGGAGGAAGGAGAGGATCGTTTCGGCGAACAATAAGTAAACCATCCCTTGCTACAGACGCGACACTTAGATACCTTTTGACGTCTTTAATGCTGGTGAGCTTCTTTGAAGGACGTGTACCCTGTTTTAAGTGTGCCATTACCCGGCGCAAGTCCGGACATTCAGACTGTACATCCTTCCAAGCCGCGCGCGAAGTGAAAGGTAGTTTACTGGTATTGTCTATTATGTCCTGAATGCTTACTGATCTTACAACCGAGTTTTCTAGGGTGCAAATAAATGTGCAAACTTGACATTTTGGCTGGTAACAGTCTGAGGCATTTCGGCTTGCGAAATCAGAAGGTATGTTGGCGGTGCCAGAAAGATGTTTGACGGTTGTTTGATATCGACTTACGACGGAAAGGAACGATGTTACTCTCGGACTGGCTGAAAATTCATCGCGAGATAACTTCAAAATGGCTTGCACACACGGTTTACCGTCGGTCAATACACAGGCTTGGTGTTTTGATTGGATAATAAATGGAGCAAAATGCTTCACAGCTGCAGCGATGCACAATGCTTCAACCTCACAAGGTAGCCATGTCACTTGGTGCTTCCTTAGCTTTGCACTAAAGAACCCAGCCAGGAGAAGCCTGGTGTTCCGAGTCACATATAATGTTGCGCCGATGCCATGCTTCGAAACTGATCCGTCGGTAAAGATCCATAGTTTATCACTCGCTTTTGGGATAGTGATCGATTTGTTTGATTGAAGCGACTGTTGGGCAGTCTTGAAATCTGTCATTAATGTATCTGTCCAATTGATCTTGTCACGGGATTCCAGTCCAGCTATAGCTTGATCTAGTGAAGACAGAATACTGGAACAATTTGGTAGGACTCTTGCTAGCATCTTATAGGCACCTATGAAGGATCGCATACCATGAACCGTGTCAGGTGGTGGACACGAAGACAACACTGCAATCTTATGGGGGCTTGCTGAGATTTGGCCATCTGTCCAAACCCATCCAAGAATCGTTGTGGTTCGTGGACAAATGATTGTCTTTGATGGAGATAGATGTAAGTTCGATTCTTGCAACGCCTGTAACACGCGGGCCCAATTTGCAACAAGTTCCTCAGGTGTATTTCCCCCACAATAGAGATCATCTGCCAATTTAGCAACGCAGCCATCTTGCAAACAGTCACCTAAGACACGGCAAATTAATTCCTCCAATGCTGTTTCGGACATGCCCATAGCACACTTGGTATATACGCGAACGCCTCGAAATGGAGTAGCCACGCCACAATATTTCATTGACGTACGCGCCAATGGTATCTGATAAAACGCGTTTGACAAGTCCGACACGATAATATATTTTCACTGGCCAATAGTTCGTAGAATTGAATCAACATCAGGCATGGGGGATGGCTGAGGTTAACTGTACTGTCCAACTTCAGCAAAGGGTGTAACTAGGCGGAAGCCTCCAGAAGACTTCTTGACAAGAAATGACGGATTAAGATACTCTGCTGTGATTCCAATATCCTCTGGTCGCTTGAAAACCCCCTGTGCCTCTAGTTCATCAAATTTCCCCTGTAATTCCACCAGCTTGTTTCGAGAATACTGAGGAACGCGACCTTTTCTTTGTGGCGGCTCAACGGGGCCCATATTTACAACAGCTTCGAAAGGACCAGCTGCGCCGTTGTATCCTTGTAGTTCAGGGCTGAAAATTTGATCATACTCCTTAAGAAGCTCCTTTAATTGGCTTCGATTCTCGAGCGGCAAGATATTGTCAGGGTCTAATGTAACTGTGCCTGAAAAATAATCTTTAACAGGACTTCGCTGCTCCTGTGGACTCAGCATTGTAGGTGGGGCTATGCAGTCATTCAACCCAGGAGAATGAGTATACAGTACTTGACATACATGGTCATTCTTCCTGAGTTGTTGGGGTTCACATGTGTCATTGTAGAGACGGATCTTTCCCGCTATTGTCTCAGTGATTTGTGGGCGTGGCCAATCACGAGTACCTTTTGGAGTGTCGTCTACTAGGGGCTCGATGGCGAGAGTGTAGTCATCTTTGGAGTCAAGGGGAGAGTCAAATTCGTCAAAACTACCTGGCCAGACAGTGGTAGACTTTGCTCTTAAGACAAATGCTTGGGTTCGACGGATGCGGTTTTCTTTTCGATCTGATGAAGAACAATACTTAATGACATCACACCCTTCTATGTTGATCTGTTGTATTGCTGGTCTTATTGATATGTCGTTGCTTGACATGAAAGGAATGCCTGCTAAAACGTCAACATCTAGGTCACTGACAACAAGGGCTTCTAGGTAAAGATCGGTGTTCTCTCTCGATAGAGTCATACGAGTTTCACCAACGATTTGTAGGGGTGTTACTCCATCTGCTTGTAAGGCACTTTGTTTACTTTTGGTAATTACTGCTCCTATCTATCGTGCAGTAGATTCTCGAATCATGCTAACTTCTGCTCCAGTATCGAGTATAAGCTGTAATGGGTAATGTTTGTTAAATGCCTTAAAAGTGGGGACTGTTTTGTAATGACGCGGCGCAAAGAGGCAACAACGCGTAACTTATGTGGTTCATTATCAGCCGTTTCGTCAATTGGTGAAGGGAAATCATCTTCGCCAGACTCGGGATCATCATCAATGGGTATCGTCTGTCGTGCTTTCGTCATGTACAGTCTATCTCCCTCAGGTAAGAATTTACAGGTGCAGAGGTAATGTTGGTAGGACCTGCCAGCCTGTTTAAAACACAAGTCTTTTGTGGCCGTTTTTGGTATGCGTTACTTCGAGATGTTCCACGCTGAGTACTTTTAAATGCTGTTCTAAGAACTTTGGCATCGGCAACGGAGTGAACTTCATCTAACAAGCTATCCAGAGCCATGGAAATTTCTGGCTTGAGGGATGCCAGTGTTTGTGAGCGCAGCTCTGTGCCATATCTTTGTTTGACAAGGGAGGGTAGTTTTGGGTGAATCAGCCTTAACCATGTAAGAACAACTAAGTTTTCAAGGGTAGGAGAAAGTTCTTCGTCTTCTTCAGGTAGATTCCCATGGTGCTTAATGGTACCACCAGCATGTAGGAGGTTATCTTCAACAAAACTGGTAAGTCTCTGGTAAAGGTCCTCTGGTCTCTCATTGGGTTCAAGCCGGATGTTATTGAAATCAAGAAAATGGCTTCCTGACGTCTGGAACCCGTAATGTAGACGTATAGATTGCCACACCCCTTTTATTGATGTTGAATTCTTAACAATGGTATTACGAGATATAACTGGGCAATAATTCGCAATTTGACCCAACATAAGCTCAAGTTGGGTACACTTCTGGGCGGCAGAACGTCGCGCCGCTTCTTGGACAGCTTCACCATCGTCGGTAAGTCCTCGAAGGGGAGTAGCATTTGTTTTCTTACCCCAAGTAAAATCGTCAATAAGGAATCGGGTAAAATTTGGGTCCAGAGAAAGGGTGTATTGTAAGTTCTGTCGCCAGGCCTCAAAGGTCGTAATGTTTTCATTTTTACTTAAAGCCCATTGTGTTGGTGCTCTTGTGTCTGCCATGATGTCTATTGAGACAGAGTTTAACTAGTTGTTTACGTATAACAGCTATAAGTAGAAGCTGCCTCGTCAATCACTGTGCACGTGGGTTGTTGTATTTACCGTTGTTAATCGTTCTTGAGCATCGAACTGGGTATTTCCCGCTGTGTAGAGATGGGCGAAGGGTTCATGAAACCGCTGCCACTACGCCAGTAAACAAGGAACAACTTTGAGGAGACGTAAAGCTTATTTATTGCTCGAACAACATTAGCGCTGGAACTCCATACAAATGGCGGACGGAGAGAGAAGGGGGATAATCCGTGATAACAGCCTACAGTATATCTGTACTATTTCAATAAACACTATACATATAGTGGCGCAGCGAGTCGAATACGCCTAATGAAATTGAGTCGTAAACAAGACTTTGAGATCTTTAAACTTATTGTCTCTGTTCTTGTGATAAACATTGTGGGATCCTCTAAGATTTTGTGCATGATTGTGTCTTAATGAACATGCTCTCACTATGGTGTCACAGAGGTACATGTGGAATGTTTATGTTGTGTGTGGAAAGTTACACTTATAGTCAGTGCTTAATTTATGATACTCTAGGTAATGGAGAATGTTTCACCAATGAAAAAGCCAGTTTCAAGTCAAAACATACCATTTGTTTGGATCAAGAAAAAAATTTGAGAATTGTTGAAAACTGCATAAGACCAAACCAAACAAACCATGTTTGTGACTAAATCTTGATTATGAGATGACAGTGAGCATAGAAGTGGTAGCTTCAGCTTGCAATTAAGATGATCTACTGAGTAACAAACTCGTTTAGAAAACAAGGACTATGTTACTTAACTTCATGATTGTTCAACCATGATTGGTCCTGGTTCATTCAAGAAATTGCCATCAATTTCATCTTCTTAATTGAAATATTAATAACCATACGTTCTGACCATCTCCGACTCGTCTGATCACTGCATTAACTACAAATCCCTCTTTACCATCCTTTGCTTGTTTGCCTTATCATATTAACCCTGGTAACCGTTCATGTTCCCTCATGCATACCCATTAATAAAGATAGTTTACAAACTATAAATCAAAACCAATTGTCAACCTCATTTTCAATGTTCAACATTTTCAATGTTATCAATAAATCCATTTCTAAGAGTAACTCACTCTTTAACCTTATGGCAAAATCCGCATAAACCTAGAACTTCTTTTTACCATATAACTTTGAGTAAAAGCCATCACCTCATAAATTATACTGCCGACATATTTTCTTACTTTGAACAAAATTTATTTGTAACAAATAATATTATGAATTTATCAAATGTTGGAAAGAGATTTGCCTTAACCTATTTTGGACTTGAGACCCCTGTATGCCAATATGGACACTATGAATTGAGCTATAGATAGACCAACACAAGAAAACCTTAACGACTTTCGTATCCGCCGTGCAAAGACAAGATGCACAATTAAAACAAGTAAGCGCAAGTCCTGGAGAGATTATGTTTCTGGACTTAATAGTCACACCTCAACCAAACAGACTTGGGACATGATTTGTAAAATGAATGGCAAAGGTCCATCTCATATTAGTCACCTGACTTCAAACAATCAAGAAATAGATAACCCTCAGGACATGGCAGATGCCTTGGCAGAGACTTTCTCGATGAAATCCTCTGCTGAAAACTACTCTAAAAAATTTCAGACCTTTAAAACAAGAGCGGAGAAAACAAAGCTCAATTTTACTTCTAAAAATAAAGAGCATTACAATAAACTCTTCACTCTTAAAGATCTTCAATCTGCCTTGAAGAAATCACATGACACTTCTCCGGGTCAGGACCAAATTTACTATCAATTCCTCAAGCACTTACCACATTCATCCCTTTCTATTTTACTCGATATTCTTAATAATGTTTGGCAGACTGGTGAATTTCAATCCAGCTGGCGAGAGGCTTTGGTCATTCCAATTGCAAAACCAGGAAAGGATGCAAAAGATCCAAACAGCTAACGACCGATTGCCTTGAGAAGTTGCATCTGTAAAACTCTTGAACGGATGGTTAACGATAGGCTTGTTTGGTTTCTTGAATCCAACAACCTTATTGTATCTGTTCAAAGTGGCTTCTGCCGACAACGAAGTACGTTAGACCATCTTGTTCGGTTCGAAAGGTATCTTCGAGAAGCTTTTATTAACAAGCAGCATGTAGTATCTGTATTTTTTGACTTGGAAAGTGCATATGATACCACTTGGAAACATGGTATACTTAAAAATTTACACGATTTTGGCCTCAGAGGCCGCCTTCCTATATTCATTGCAGCATTCCTGGATGAACGGCTCTTCCGCGTTCGTGTTGGGAACACCTTGTCAGGTGCTCGCGAGCAGGAAATGGTGGTTCCCCAGGGGTGTATTTTGTCTGTTACACTTTTTAGCATTAAAGGTCATATGTACATGTTGGGTTTATTTCATGAAATTAAAATATGAAGTAAAAGAATCACATTGAAATTATTTGCAACATTTTAGCATAACGCATTACGTCATAAATCACCGTCATAGCGCACCGATTAATAAAAGTTCGTATGACTTACTTCCCTTTGCTGTGACGTCACTCGTGATCCACTGAATGCGCCATGTAAAGGGCGTGAAGAGCGATCGCTGGTTAGAATTGGAATTTTCCTTCAAATAAACGATCCTAAAGTCATTGTTTGGATTGACAGCCCATTTTCTTTATTGAATATGATTTGTTTTATAAGAATATCAATTTGAAAAAAGAAAAATTAATAACTTAACGCGTGAATTTGCATGGATTTGTCATTGCGTAAACCTGTTCATATGAAAGGAACGGCTTGAAATTTTGACGATTTTCCTTGAAATAAATGATTCTTAAGTCATTGTTTGGATTTACAGTGAATTTTCTATACTGGATATTTTTCATATTATAAGAAATATCCATTTGAAAAAAATAAATTAGTGACTTAACGCGTGAATTTACAAGGATATGTCAATGCGTTCATATGAAAGGAACGGCTTGAAATTGGGACGATTTTCCTCAATAAATCAATCCTTAAGTCAATGTTTGGATTGACAGTGCATTTTCTTTATTGAATATGTTTCATATTAGGAGAATATTATTCTGAAAAAAAAGTAAGTGACGTAACGCGTAAATTTGAAAGGATTTGTAAATGTTTTCATATGTAAGAATCGGCTTGAAATTTTGACGATATTTGTGAAAACTGCTATTTTTATTAATATTTGTTGAAAGAAAAACACGAGTACTTTTTCGTCAATGATCATGTATTAGCATAAAGGTTTTAATTGAGTAGTAAACAAAGACATAGATCTGAATAAACGAATTGTCTTAAAACCGTACATCGTATAACTATTAACTGTCAAATTCTCCCTGTATTGTCTTATCAATACATGAAATGAAACGGGAGAAGATCATAAATTGCGAACAAACAAACCGTATTATAACCCAACTTACTTGTGATACAAAGGTTATCCTTTATCTCACATTTTCACCACACATCAACTTACTTGTGATACAAACGTTATCCTTTAACTCACATTTTCACCACACATCCAAATTTCAAAACTAAACACTGGCACATTCAAGAGTATTTGTTAGAATCATCCGGCAACTTTCCAGTAACTCCACCCCCAGTAAGAGGTCTATGATTTCGAAATTGATTCCGATGTCGTCTTTCTAGATCAACTGTTTTGACTTAAGAATTGTTCTTCATATTCACTTTACATTTATGTTCGTTTTCTCTCGTGTAAGTAGCCTTGACATATTGAGCATTTAATTTTCGGACAGGTTTAATAATTAACAGCTAAAACAACAAAATTATCATAGTTTATTTTACTAACAACCTTAAATAAACATATTTGAATTTATTTTTTATGATTTTGGAATTTAAATATCAATTTGACAAAACTTGATTTTGATGTTAAAACGTTTTTTTGTTGAAAACATAGAGTTAATACCGTTTTGGTGAATACTGATTATCATATACTTATTGAAGTGTCAAAATTATTCTAATAGAAAAGACAACATGTTCACTTCTTTGAATATCATAACGACAAAGTATCAGACGTAAGTCACATTGAGAGATAAATATGTCCTGACACCTTATCAATCCAAACATCCTGTGAGAGTTTGGTCTTAATTGGTTATATCTTAACAATGGATTTTTTAGATAAATTTAATTGCCGCGCATTGAAAGTGTGAGATTTGCCGCTTGTTATTTCATGTCTGGAATAGCAGAACGTGTCAGACCTGTTAATTAACAACAGAGATATTTAAGAGATTAACGCCAGACGCTATCTTTCGCCTAAACAATAAAGGACTTGAGACTTGAAACACACTGTGCAAATGTGGCAGATTGGTGTTAATTTGCATCACGACCCTTAATCCTTGTAATGTCCGATGTTTGTTGATTGACGCTTTGTATGTGAGGTAAACTGACAATAATCAATTAATTTGTAAACAAAGAGATTATGTTCAAATGTGTAAATTATATATTTAGTGATCTTATTACTAAATTATCAATATAAATTTGTTATAATCATGTTTGAACACCTGCATTTCAGTGTGACATACGTCATTTAAACCAATATTACCAATGGCAAAAAAATGAGGTGCGCGTCACACCAATGTCTTGACACATGATTGTATGCTTTATCGCTTGATTGGTGTTTGAAAGTGAGATTAGCTTTGTCTGGTTTGCATTGACAGTCTTGAAACCAATACATCAAGGTAAAGTGAATGTTGTCGGTGTGTTTCAAATAAAGGAACTATAACGGTTACCCAATAAGTAGAATGAATTTGAAGCGTCTTCACCTGTATAAATTACTTTGAATTGAGTCCGATCATTTATCTAGCGATCAATAAAATCAATTCTTTGGAACGACTAACAATGCGTAAACTTGCCGTCTTCGAAGTGAATGCAACACAGCCTACTGTTCTTGTTTGGGGAATATATATTTTGCTTATTTGTAAAGTAAACACGGTCCAGTTTACTTATCGAAACTTTTTGCAGCTTTTATGTTCGTCGGAAAACGGGAGAAACTCGCATCCCTGTGACCAAAAGCAGAATAACACCAGAAGACCTGTCAGAATGCCATATTCAATATCCAATTTACGTTTCCCAAAACACAATTCAACACTTAAAATGTCCGAAATTTGTGCAAAAAAAACGTCGTTACTGAGGACTAGATTCTTCTTACTGATAGTTCATATGACTTTGAAGCACAAATGACGTCACAACAAGGGAGATAGGTCATTCGCAAAAATCGATAAAGGTGAATAAAAGTAGTCAAAAACAACATTTTTCGCTTCTGTATAAGAAAAAAATCATTACCTCCGTCATAACAAAACCATAACCTAATTCAAAAACCATAACTAAAGAAAATTTTGTTTATCGGGAAATATGACCTTTAAGATAAATAGCATTGTTAAAGCTATAAACCCTGGAGTGGACTGCTCCCTTTATGTAGACGACTTTGTTATTTGTTTCTGTTCCAGAAACATGGATATTATTGAACGCCAACTACAGCAATGCCTTAATAAATTACAAATATGGTCAGATGAAAATGGGATCAAGTTTTCCAAAACGAAAACCAAATGTATGCATTTTTGCAATCTTCGTGGATTGCATCCAGAACCCGATCTGACTCTAGGCAATACTAAACTAGAAGTTGTGACAAAGCTCAAATTTCTTGGAGTCATTTTTGACAAAAAGCTTTCTTTCTTACCTCATATTAAATCTCTTAAAAAGAAATGCCAAAAAGCAATGAACATTCTCAGAGTTATTGCACACTCAGATTGGGGAGCAGATAAGATGGTTCTGCTAAGGCGGTATCGATCCCTTATTCGATCAAAACTTGACTGTGGATCTATAGTGTATGGATCAGCCCGTAAATCCTATCTCCAGCTGCTAGATCCAACACAAAACCAATGTTTAAGGCTTGCCCTAGGCGCCTTTAGAACATCTCCTGTTAACAGCCTCTATGCAGAGGCTAATGAACCTTCTCTATCTTACAGAAGGGAAAAACTATCTCTTCAATACTTTCTAAAATTGAAATCCAATCCTTTTAACCCTATTCATCGAGTAGTTTTTAACCCCCAATATAAACGCCTTTTTCAACAGAAACCAAATGCTATTGCCCCATTTGGTATTCGCATGGAGCCTATTATAGATAACCTTTGGGAAGACACTCATTCTATAGCCCACTACAAGTTATCTGACATACCTCCATGGACACTGGACACAGCAAACTTTTTATTTGATCTTACCTCTGATAAGGAATCAGAAACAGATAGAGCTATCTTTCACAGTAAATATAGAGAGATAAAAGAACAATATTCTTCCTACAAACCTATATACACTGATGGATCCAAGGACGGTGATTTCATTGCAGCTGCAGCTGTATATGGAGAAAGGGTTAAGAAATGCCGCCTTCCAGACAAGTCTTCTATCTTCTCTGCAGAGATAAGGGCTATTGATCTAGCCCTTAACCTGGTTGAAAATGCAAATTCCACCCGATTTATTATATTTTCTGATTCTCTGTCAGTACTGCAAGCCTTATCAAATCAAAAGTTGGAGAACCCTTTGGTATGTCAAATGATTCAAATATGATCTCTCATATCTTGTCTTTAAACAGACTTGTGTTCTGTTGGCTTCCAAGCCACACTGGTATCATTGGTAATGAACATGCGGATAAATCCGCTAAATCGGCTCTTAACCTTCCCATTTCAGATTTTAAAGTACCATGCACCGATTTTAAACCTTCTATTTTAACTTACATCACATCCATCTGGCAATCAAAATGGAATGATGATGTTTTTAATAAATTGCATTCAATTAAGCCTACCCTCGGAGAATGGTACCCTTCTTACAGGTCCGTACGAAGAGAGGAAGTTACAATTGCACGAATCCGAATTGGTCATTCACACATTACACACTCCTGGCTCTTGGCTAAGGAAGATGCACCTGAATGCATTCCATGCAATGCACCCTTTACCATCAAACATATATTGCTCGATTCCATTGATTTTTAAAGAATTCGTGCAAAATATTTCAATGTCAACACTATTTATGAGCTTTATGAGACTGTCAGGGTTGAATTATTTTTTTCCTTTCTCAAAGAAATTGGAATTTATAATAAATTGTGATTCCTTACACATTTTAAATATATATACATTTATCAATATCATTTTTTCATCACACACTATTTATTTAATATCACACATTCATTACAAACAATCTATCAACAATCATTAATTTTTTACAAATTTTCTATCTACTTTTGTTCAGTTATTACAAATTCTTATTCATTTTTTCTTTAAACAAATACATTTTAACCTGTTAATAGTTCTAATATACATTCATCCACATCATTATAATGCGCGCTAAATGACCTTAGCTGTCGATGCGCCTTAAAACATCATTCATTAATTAATTTTTTACAAATTTTCTATCTACTTTTGTTCATTAATTACAAATTCTTATTTATTTTTTCTTTAAACAAATACATTTTAACCTGTTAATAGTTCTAATATACATTCATCCACATCATTATAATGCGCGCTAAATGACCTAAGCTGTCGATGCGCCTTAAAACATCATTCATTCATTAATTTTTTACAAATTTTCTATCTACTTTTGTTCATTAATTACAAATTCTTATTTATTTTTTCTTTAAACAAATACATTTTAACCTGTTAATATTTTTAATATCCAATCATCCACATCACATTATGCGCGCTAAATGACCTTAGCTGTCGATGCGCCTTAAAACATCAATCTTTCATTTGTTCATTCCATGCAATGCACCCTTTACCATCAAACATATATTGCTCGATTGTATTGATTTTTAAAGAATTCGTGCAAAATATTTCAATGTCAACACTATTTATGAGCTTTTTGAGACTGTCAGGATTGCATTAATTCTTTCCTTTCTCAATGAAATTGGAATTTACAATAAATTGTGATTCCTTACACATTTTAAATATATATACATTTATAAATATCATTCTTTCATCACACACTATTTATTTAATATCACACATTCATTACAAACAATCTATCAACAATCATTAATTTTTTACAAATTTTCTATCTACTTTTGTTCATTAATAACAAATTCTTATTTATTTTTTCTTTAAACAAATACATTTTAACCTGTTAATATTTTTAATATACATTCATCCACATCATCATAATGCGCGCTAAACGACCTTAGCTGTCGATGCGCCTTAAAACATCATTCATTCATTCATTCATTCCAACAGCTTTATATGTTTAGGCTACTTTTTGCATTATAGGTTCATGTAAATGTGTACATTTTGATATGCTCTCTGGGTAATATCAGAGACATAAAAAACATCTATTATAACATGGAATCATGTAAGCAATGTTTACAATCTAACGTCCGACCAAGATGACCGACCCACATGTATTTTGGCTTTTTTCACCTCTTTTTGCCAATGATAGTCACATTGTGTACCCGGCATTAGTTGACCATCATATTTCTCGTTCTAGTAGTATATGATGACTTGTGATTTAGAACAGTGTTACATCTAACACTCTGCAGAGAAATCCAAGTCAACAAGCCCCTATGTCCAAAACTGAGATTTCTCTGAGGAGTTAGACATAACGCAGATCTAAAGCATTGGTTAGCATATACCACCAGAACTGGAAAGTTGATAGCCAACTTATGCAGAGTATACAACCTGGCTATCATTGGCAAAAGTAGGTGAAAAAAAGGCAAAAATCTGTTCTGTCATGTGCGTGGCCATCTTGTTCATTGTAAACATTGTGAATCCCCCATGTAATAGTGATTCCTAGACAATGACTCCACCCAGAGTTCCCTTTTCCATTCATACACATAAAGCTATGTGTATGAAAGAGACAGACAACTATGAAAAGATTCTTAGACTAGGCAGTTATGAGTTATCCAGATGGTTTGTGTGAATGATTCAAACATAACAACTGTTGATTCTCTTAACATATTTTGGCAGATTTCTACATTTGAGGTCTGATACTATCCACAGAGTGCCTTTACTGCTACTGGAGGCTGGGGCAGAGATTGATTGTTGTATTCGGAGGTGTCAGATCTTTGAAAATCAAAAAATGTTGAAACAATACAGTTTTTGTATTGTTGTTTGATATATGATTAAAAATAGCCCTTGAAAGCATAATTTAATCAGAAAGTTCTATTTATCTAAGTGTGAAATATAAATGTGTACAGAGGTAAATCTGGAAGTTTTTGGATTAAAATACATGATTATTCACTGTATACACATTCAAAGAAATAAAATCGATCTACATTTGCTTTCAGTGACAATTCTTCAATGCATATGATATGACAGCTTTGCTGTTGTGCAGTTTTGTAGAACAACTTCCTAACTGCCTCACATCTGTAAAAATCGAAGACTGGCAATTTTCTCATTCATCAAGTGTCAGGGTGAGTAATAGATACGCCACATTGATCACTAATCTTATACCTTTTCCTTTTTACAACTTTACTGACATCTCCTGCCGAAGATTTAAAAATGTAAAAAAAAAAGAGAGAATTATTTCATATTGGGGATATTCTCTTTCTGAAACATTGGTTTGAAATGTCTTGTTTTTCAGCCTTATTTTGACTTTGTATTTTTTATCTCGTTTGTCTCTTGCCATTTTCATATTGGTTTGAATATTCTTCACTGCATGCAATATGTAGCCGGTTGCAGCTTCAAACTAAGAGCATTTAGAAGCATGAGAGACTTTTAGATGTATGCTAAAATGATGGCAGGGTATAGTTTTGTATGGTGTTTATTTAGATTCAGAAACAAGCAATGTAAAGAGTCTAATCAGGTTTTGTTAATACATAGTCAATCGGTTTTTTTAATACAAGGATATGTAAAATTTGTTTTATACTTCTAGTCTGAATCAAACTAAGAAATTTAACTGTTCAATTTATTGAAGCTTATTCTAAATCTTAAAGAAGGGTTTTCTGGTTTTGATTTCTTGGCAAATTATGCACCATTTTGTAGATAGAAAATCCTGGTTAGGTTTCACTTCCAAGTTTCTATCTCATCAACTACTCATCAAAAAGAAACTTCACACATGTGTTTGGGATCACTATCAAAGATCACTGACAAAGTCCCTAAACTATTGTTTTGATTTTGAGCAATGTTCGGTCTATAAAATCTTTAAGACTATTATATTATGCTTTATGTTTATATGTTACAAAGTTAAATAAAGTTCATTTTGCAAAAATAATACATAATTTTGTCTTTCATTTTTGTACCATAAACACATCATGAAAATAAAAAGCTTGTGTCAATTTCCCCCTGTATTCTTGTAGATACATTTCAAGGTAAGAACATTAGTAAGAAATTGGTTAATCGACCACAATAAGCAGCTATTCTCTCGGACCCTTTCTTCTCTGCAATCCATTCAATTGAGAAATATTGATTCAAGACCCGGGCTTTCAGAAACCATCTTTAGTGTTGTTAGATACACTGAAAGTGGTATGTACATGACAAAATATTACAATCTATATAAAGATTCTGAATAATTTTGACACAAATTAATTGGTTTAATACCGATGCCCTTTTATCCTTGCTTTTTCTTTATATCTATTTGATGTTGCCTAGTAACTTGTTTGTATATACATCTGTCAGAATTCTATACAGGTATGACCAGATGATATGCCAAATTATAAAATGTCTGTCAAACATTTCAATACCACACCGTGTCAGACCGTACTGAATTGGACTTTTCCGTGTTTTAACGTTATTTGTTTTACATGTTAACAAGAGGTATCCCGGCTGACATACAGAAAACTCATGATTCTTAGACCCGGCTACCAGTCTTTGTGAGTACAAGTATTTAACCCTTTACCAAACAATAACATTTTATAAAAAAAAATGGCGAATAAGTAGGCGTTAGCAGAGACATAGATAACAGCTCTGTTATATATGTCAATGGCGTTAGAGGAGTGAACTCAAACAGTCTTGGGTCCGATTGGCATCACACACGATCCGTCCATAGTCCCAACAGACTCGATTCTGGTTGACATTGGTCCGTTCGGCACTGGTTCGACCGGACCTTCAAAATGACCGTATTACATGCTACTTCAAAACAATTATTATGCAGTATTTATTGGTTACAAACAAAATGATCTCATTTTTTTCTTGAACGTTTTAAATTTAGCTTCTATTAAAACAGGATATCATTAATGATTCAAAACGCAGACCTACTAATTTTGTCATGTTGGAATTGGTAGTGATGGTGTTGATGATGTTGCGATTCTGATGTAAGAAAATGTTGATTACAACAGTCCCTATTTTGTAGCCATTTAAGATGATAATCAAGCCATTTGAACATAATCTTTTGTATGCTACTCAACCGATTATCGAACTTTTGCTACTTGATTACGAACTAAGGGTCATTTACAAAACGCAATAACTTTTAACTGTCCCAAATTTTAAAAGCTTGCAGACCAAATTTCAATAAAAATGATGAATAGTTTTCTGATAGAGCAGAAAACATTGTCGGAAAAGGAATAATGGTTCTCTAAGAGCAAATTCTCCTTTTCGGCAATGTTTTTTAAGTGGTCAAATGTCGTAATTGTTTGTCAAAGGGTTAACAAACTTCGATTGTTACAAGGATTAAGGGTCGTTGCGCTAATTAACATCAATATGACACAATTGCACTTTATGGTCAAGTCACAAATCATTTATATTTTAGACGATTGGCGGACTTTGTAATCAACCATTGGCCACTAAGAGTGTGTTTTACAACATATCAAAGCAACCATGTTTCCTCAGATTATTTTATGTATTCGGATAAAGTTGCAACAAGGAGATAGGGGTTTGTCTTTGTTAATAACTTTAAAATTTGGATACGATACATCGAGCAATACATGTAGGCGGATTGATGAGCTATAATAAAAAAGTAAATTTTTGTTTAAGGGTCCGTTTGAGAACAAACTGTATTAATTGAAATCCAATTTGAAGAATTTTTACATATCCAACTTGAAACCTGGAAACCATGTACTCTCACATCATTATCGATCAATATTGCCATGTATTGTTAGTTTACATTGGATTCATAATTAAAAGCAACTATTGACATTTGTCATTATGTGTTAATTTCGTTTTTAAAAACATCGATTTTTGTTTTTCAAATGAAGATTAAAAAAAGAAAAACATTTACTATTGTGAAAGAACAAAAATAAAATAAAACTATATCTCATATTTCTATTCTTTAAAGGCCCATTAAAGGAGATCAATGCTATATCAAACTATATTATTTGGTAAACTTTTGGACAGATTCAAATAGTTTTCACAAGAAAACACCATCAGCACAACTTAAATGTGAAAGTGAACCATAAATAGCCCAGATTAGCAAGTTTTATAATTCAGATTTCCTGATTTTTCACCTCTGACCTTGACAGTTGATAGACACATTTTTGAACCGACCAATCAGAATTCGTTATTTTGAATATGTAAACAAACAGGTTGTTGATAAACATGATTGAATTGGAGACTATATTTCAAGCACAAAATAACTTATTTTAAATGAGTCTATTTTATAGGGTCTCAATGCATTCCTTAACTTATTCTCATGACTTTTATGAACATAATAAAATAAATAACTCCATATATTTTTTCAGTAATTTATTTGTATTCGTCTCCTTTGATGTGCCTTTAACTCGTTTTATACATAAACGGTATGCATAATTTGCGTATATTTCTCAGACATTTCACAATATATTTTCGGAAACGGAATAAACTCACTTCATCCACAAGTCTCTCCATATATCTAATATCCTATTGTAAGTACTTTAACAATATCTCTTAAACATTTTAATCAATATTGACTAAGAAATGCCAAAGTACAATAGTGCTATGTGTTGACGGAACCGCACAGCTTGTCGGAGAAAATGGCGGATTGCGACCGAAGTGGTCGCTGATTGGTCAGTTCCAGCTGTCAATCAAAGTCTGTCATAAGGTCAATTTCATCACATTTTGAAATGTCGTCTGCAAACCTTTTCAATTTGGGACAGTCGAACGTTTGTCGTTTGGGAAAGGGTTAAGAACATTTCTTCATCAATCAAAGAAGGAGTATCGCAAAATAACTGAATTACATGAGGCGATGTAAAGTATCTACCAAACAGACAAATAATGGACGATTTGAATAAATCTACCAAACAGACAAATAATGGACGATTTGAATAAATCTACCAAACAGACAAATAATGGAAGATTTGAATAAATCTACCAAACAGACAAATAATGGACGATTTGAATAAATCTACAAAACAGACAAATAATGGACGATTTGAATAAATCTACCAAACAGACAAATAATGGACGATTTGAATAAATCTACCAAACAGACAAATAATGGACGATTTGAATAAATCTACCAAACAGACAAAAAATGGACGATTTGAATACCTCATTAGCTTTCAAACGACGATACGCGTTACTCCTAATTCTTCATATTTTTGAACTTCGAAATATTAAAACCAATTGGTCACGGCAAATGGAAAAATTGGGCATCATAAAATATTAAATTAACAACTAAATATGGGAGCCTGCTAGTTTTATTCATACCAGGACACTATGCAATGTCGGCGAAGATGGTCTCTCGGGTACTGTAGAAATCCTTTAGTTTCTGTTTGGCTGCATCAGTGATCGTTTGTCCATTAGGGTTTTAGGGACAAATAACTTGTCCAACACGGCCCAATATGGATCGATTGGAGCGGGGACGGCTGGAATGACATACAGAAAACATATATAGAGGAAGGTAAGCTATAAAGGGAAGGAGCTTAAATCGTCGATTCAACAATACGTTACTCAATCATAATTATGATATCTAGTTTCAAAAGTGTATAATCGATGAATCAAAATAGGCCATTAAGTAAAAGACTGTATACCATTTGAAAAACCATCAAGTATAGTAGGCAAATTGGTATATGTTTCTCTGAATTAATGCACTTGCATTGCAAATTGATAAACCACTTTAAATAAATTAATTTAAAATGTTTTGACGTAGCTATCAAGAGCATGCTATCACAAAGATCGTCGAAAAAATTAAATCGGGAGCAATATTAAGCCTTACAATATATGTTTTAGTAGATAAATTCATGAGCTCATTAGATAAGTGGGACTAAAAGTGTTATCTTATACCTTTATTCAAGAAATTAAATATGCTTTCCATGGTTGCCCGTCTGATCGCGCTGTTGACCAGAGCGTCACAGGGTAAAATGTCGGTAGAAATAGGGATAAAAACTGCTGCCGAGATCATGTTCTATAAGGACGTCATATAAACCAGCCTGAAAAATAAATCAAAATTGAAAATATGTCTTGGTGTAAGAGTCGGCATTGGGAATTTGAGAATACGAATAGAATATTTTACCCAGCCGTAAGCTCATGTACATTGTCAAATTACAAATTGGGCAAATCAAGATGGTTATTTCATAACATACTTGTATATGGTTTGATATAATTGCGTTATTTTCAACTTTCTTCCTCACCATACAAAGAGGATGTACATTTGGTATTTATATTTGAATATTTGAAATATACTTTAAAAAGACAGTAATGTTGGCTTTAATCTTGATAGATTTACAACCAACATGCGAGTGAACGCTTCCTGCGAAATAACTTGACACATTGATAGGAACAGAGATGGTAAACACTACTCCGAAGCCAAGAGACCAATCTATCTGAATCTCTGCGTACTGTTAAACATATTTATTACAATATGGCTTTATGGGTAGCTTAACCTGCTAACAGTCCATTTCCATGTCTCTGAACAAACAAGCCACAAGGGATTAAGCCAAAACTCTTTGAGAGCAATTTCTCTTTTTCCCACAATGTTTTCCAAAGTAATCTGCAACAAACTGGTAATGGGCAAAACACGGTCTATGATTAAAAAACGCATAGTTCCAGCTAGCATACCAAATGACTCTAAAAACATGAAGTCTTCCAGACAATCTTATACAAAAATGTTAGATATATCAACACCTTCTCCTGATAAACGTAAAATTGGTTTATTGGTTCCTTAACATGACCGACGTATGACCGCCTGTAAAGTGTTCAATGGTGTCCGGAAATATTTCCGACTTACCGGGTAAACGACTATGGCAACTGTTATTTTTAGTTCACATTACTTTCTTCAATCTTAACCCTTTTATAATGCTTAGGCAAACAGGTTAGATCCAGGCCAGCTGCAAAATAAATTGGCGGCTGATCTGTGATATAACCAGTTTGCTACCCTGAGTGTCTTCCCTCACCAATATTAAGCAGATATTTAGAAGGTTTTGGAAATCAGACGACACAAAAATACATTTTTAGAAATTTATCCAGCGTCGTAAGGGTTAAGACATTGTGCAAAATTTCGAAACAGGCAATATTGTCTACAGCGACCTTGATTAGACAATGCTTCAAGGTTGAACACTTATTGTATCAGCAGTGCTCATGGAGGCGCAAAGGAATATGACGTCACGATACTTCAAAATTGCTCATACTAACCGTGTCTAAGCCAGCCCCAGGTTCAGTCCCGTTTTGCTACATCTTTAACAGCGATGTCAGTATTGGCAGAATCCCTTGCATTGTAGTTTATGACCATAAAGAGAGCAATGACCAAGGCTGCCAAAAGACATCCTTTAACAAGAGCATTCCGTTCCCTACTGAATGGAAGCACGTTTAACATTCTTGAGCAATCCTTTCGTCACCGTCTGGAAATAAAAGATAATGTCGATTTTTACAAGTGAAATTTTATAAATTTCTCTTCAATGGTTGTGGAATTCTTCTGGTTTTCGATAACAAGGAAACTCACATTTCATTGATTGGAATTATGGACTTAAAAGACGACAGAATTACACATGAAAAAGTCATATTAAAATATTTAAAGCACAATTTCAAACTTCGCTCATATATCTGACTAAACATTCACGAATGGAGTAAATTATTACACGTAAATACCTTTCAACATAACTTATTTAAAGGAAATAAAGATTTACAAGATATTCCTTCTTACCAAGTTCAATATAACGACTGGGTTTAACCGAGTTTTATTTCCTGACAGTATATATATACGGGTACAAGAGGCTCAAGCTCACAGTGAGCACGTGCAATGTTTGATTCCAATCAACATTCTGATCAACGGTTCCGACTAAAAATGGGTTATAAACATTTCGCACAAATAATATTTTCCCAACAGCCTGTGAGTATTACAAAACAGGCTTTGATTTGCATAAAGTCTATGGATACTCAAATTACAACATGCACAAGTTACAACTATAGACTTGGTTTACTCTAACAGATGATTATAACAGAATAACACTGCAAATGGCTTGTAAAGTTTCATGCAAAGAAAAATTAATTGTGATAAAAATGTTATTTAAACAATTCATAATAGAAAGTACCATTCTAATTGGGCCTATTTGCACATAGATTGAATGCAGGGCTGTGTTTACCATGGGATACATTCAAGTTGATCAAGGTATTCACTTCGCGGAGAGGATAAAAGACCAACACCTATCCTCACATCTTTGATCAGAATGTCGCACGAAATGTTTGTATTCTGTGTATCATGCATTGCACGTGTTCGGTGAAATGTTTTCAGTAACTATAGATACACTCTTCATCCTTTGACAGTTGCTTTTTAAAAAGACATAAGCCATACTTGGTCGTTCTATTTGCATGCAAGTATATTTAAGATATTTCGTCTTCACTTATTTAGTTTCGCCGAATGATGTTTACGTATAGTGCTGTTACGATGTCGACGACAAACACGACTGCTTTCGCAGTAAATTGGCGGCTGGCCTGTGATCTAACCGGTTTGCTACGCTGGGTATCTTTCCTCAACAAAATTAAGCCGATATTGAAGGTCTTGAAAAGCAGACGACCCAAAAAACTATTTTTAGAAAATTTCGCTGCATTCTAAGGGTTAAGATCTATTTGACATTTTTATACCGTGGTCAGATGCAATTATTTATGTTCTCTGGGCATCTACTTGTACTTGGCTAGAAACTGATATATAGCAAAGGTTAACTTCAAATTGAAATGATAAGCGTTTGGCGGGAATCGAACACGATAATTGAACGATGGTTTTGTTCTCTACAGCCATTTATAATGTTACACCATGTCATACTTTCAACGTGTTTATGTCGGAGAAAAATAAAAGGACGCACACTTTACACATCCTACAACATGTATGTGTAGTACAGTGGTACAAGAATAGAACGTCTGCCTCAGGACACGAGGGTAGTGGGTTCGAATCCCGTGAGTAGCGGGATTAACTTAGTGATCATTCGTCGATTCATATTCGGCACGAGTAGTGGTTAATATTCCAAAAAGCAGAATCGAGTGATTTGTCTGACTGGTAAGTACTTGTTTCACAACCGATATAAAGATAATCAGAATTAATCTTAACTCATGGGCAAGCGTTTCAAGTCAACATTGATATGTTTATTTAAAGGGGCTTGTTCACAGTGGTGAAGAAATTATAAAGTTGGAAACTATTTCTTAAGTTTGCTCAACAGGCTACTGTTCTGTTATATGATACACACCTAAGAAAAGTTATGGGGAGCAAACAGAAGTTATATGTAAACAATGAGGGCAAATTGTGTTCCCCACAATTTGTGAAAATAGCACTTTGAAACATCGATAATAATGACATGATAAAATGGTATTCGGCTATGTTCTAACATGTTGTTTCATAACTTTTATTACATTCCTATCAGTGAAATACAGGGATTTCTCCGTGTATTAATTTTCAATTTGGTCACAGTGAATATCGTCACTAGTGATGATATCAAAAAGTCATAGCTGCACTTTTGCACACGGCACTAAAAAGATTGTATTCTAAAATATATCCATACGCATGAATGACGTCATATGTTGCAAAATTGACGTCACGGGCGTTATTAACTGCTTTGCTCCCCCATCTTATATTCCATTTGGCATTTATGGAGGTATTTTGGCAAATATACTTTATATAGTAGAATAGAATAAATAGAATAATCAACTTCATTCGATGGATATCAAAAATATGCCACTTGAATGGGTTGTTATCATGTAGAAAAAACTCGTTTTTTCAACCTGATAACAATCCATTCTCGTGACATATTTTTGATATCAATCAAAAGGATTGATTATCCTCTATTTATCTTATTTTCCCAGTTATGCAGTTTTTTAGCGCTAGTACGCTTTTAAGAGCATTGATAGGATTGCTGAATGTCACACTGTAAATGAAAAACTGTTGAAAGCTATATCAAACTCATATTCGATCAACTGAAAGTAAGAAGTCTTTTGCTAAAACTTTTATTCATCAATTAACGAATACAGCTTAAAAATAACATACATGTACATAGGCTATTTAGGAAAAAAGGCAATATGCCAAACTAACCAAACATAGTAGACAATGCCAGATGTTTCACGAGTAATGTCTGGTTTTGAGCTATGTTTGTTTCAAAGAGTACGATCAAGACCAAATATGTTTCAAGAGAGGCCACATAATTTATGCACTTAAGCGTACGTAGTCATGGCCTTCGGCAAGTCACTTCAGGAGCCCTAACCTAGTACTGGTGAAAAATGTTGGTATGGCACTGACGAAGTGGACACATATGGGACCTGTATCCGAAACTTACTAGATTTTCTATATAACGTTTTAAAACGTCGTTTTTTGAAGCTTTCGTAATCAACTATATACCAAGAGAAAAAATAAGGCCAAGCAAAGTGTGCTCTCACTGAAAATACCGTAGCAAATATACGGAACATTTCACAAACATTTATCTGAAATATCGAGACCCGAGAATCATAGTATTAAAATGTTACTTTACAGGGCCAAAATATACTGAATCCAACTTTGTTTTATTAACAGTCAAAATGAATTGTTTTATGCATGCAAACTACCTAAATGCATCACTCTTAAGCCATACTGTATGTTATAGTATGGTTGCCACAAGTGTCGTCCTGAGCAGACTAGATACGCACCAGTGACCATACAGCAAGCACTACTCACTGCCTGGTAACTCGTTAATGTACAGTCAGTTAGTCAACACGAATTATACGTTGTAGTTAGAACAAACCTGTCGTGTAGTTAGAACAAACCTGTCGTTCTGTATTTATTTCCCATACCCTCTACGTACCCACAATATTGGACCACAACTATATACAGTGAACCCATATAACATTACACCGTACATGTTGTCTTGGTACAAAAGCAGTACTAGACTAGGATATTTGTCTCGCCAGAGGTCCCTTAATGGTGACATAAGGCGGTGGTGATATTGTATCAATAATCAAAGTATTTAATTCAAAATGGGCATTAGCGAAGTGCTCCTGTAATCAGGTGAAAACGTTTTTGTCAATTTGAAGAAGTATGAAATGAAAAAAAGAAGATAATATAAAACACAGAAGAACCTGAAACATGCTCTTCGTCAATCCTACGAGATTGGTGATTCTATAGGGCCATTTAACCCATTATCAAACAGCACATTTTCGATTGTCCCAAATTGAGAGAGTTTGCAGACAGCATTTCAAATTGGGATGAAATCGAAATATAAACTTCTAATAGGACTGAAAACATTGTGGGAAAATGAGAAATTGCTCGTTAAGTTTTCCAGATTCGTCTGCAACAAACTGGTCAAATGTCGTTATTGTTTGATGGTGGGTTAAGAAGTGTTTGAAATGACAAATGTCTGTTGTATCATTAAGTTACGGAAGAGGAAATTCAGACAATGAGATCATTGTTTCACTTCCCAACTTATAGAAAGGTAAATGTTCATACCATATTGTTACGTAACCGTTTCACTCTCTACAGCATAGCAACATTCAATAAGAACAACATGTAACCTTTGCGTTACTGAGCCGACTCCTTAGCTCAGAGGTTATGTCTTGGACTCTCGTACCGGCTAACCGGGATCGAATCCCCACAGGAGACTATAAAAGATTCTACATTTATATTGTATATTTATGTACGCGGTTTCGACAAGGCCCTTCCTACATTTAACTGCCTATCGATATTCTTACGAACAATGTCCACAACGAATTGGGACTCTATATTTGTAGTTTATGTCTACTTGTATTTAAAATTTTATAGATCATTTTAAAGTTATTTTTCCATCGTCATCGTGAAGGCTCGGTGTAGGAGATTTCAAAGGAGTTAACTCTGGTACCGCAGTAACTTTCTCTAGATCTATCATTTTTAAAAATAGTTTACTTTTTTCTCTGCAAGCAGTCATTTATGAAGCAATTATATACGATCCTCAGGAATTAATGTTCAAACCAAACATCAAGAGTTTCTTTTCGGGGAGAATTTGACCGGTAAGCATCGGGAAGTTTTTCTTTTGATTTCATTGTATGCTCGGAACACAATCCAGAACAATCGTAACTTCTCGGGTGTTTCCGTGACCTGTGAAGTACACCTCGTATATAAGTCTAGGGTTACAAATGTTTTGTTAAGTGTCCCCGGCTAATAACACATTTCCCATGGGCGTCCACGTTGAGTAGTCCAGATTATTTAGAAGTATTGAAAATCATTTAAAACCATTATTTTGGTCGGTAACTCATAAGTACTCGTGACATTATAGATTGTGATATTTTTGTTTCCCTAATCAAATAAGGTGACTGTTAAGATATTGCATATGACTTTTTCAGCTGACGAAAGTACAATGAAATTAATTTTGCAAGAAGAAATATGGCGGTTTCAATATTATATTAGAGGTGTTTTCAATGGATAAACCCGATGAGTTCAGATTGACAGTCCGTTCTGGCCTTCTGAATCCGAGCGATTTTTTATTATACTTTACCATTACGATGGAAGAAAATCCACCGTTGTGGTTTAGGAACTAAAACGGTTTAGAACACCATTTGAAAGAGTGAAAATATGAAAATATACATGGACATTGTTTAAACATATGACGAAGACCAAGGGCTTAGCTGAATGTCGAAATAATGTTGTATAGAAAATATTTGCGTTCAAAATATCTAAACTATTCAAAAGTTGTTTGCAGTATTTAGTGTGTCTAAGTAAAAGGTGCAGTAAAGACAAGTCTGATATATAAGACCATAAGATGAATAACAGCAATTTTATTAAAAAGAGAGATAGGAAACTGACTCAATTCATTTAAGACCAAATTCCATTTGGAGCTCAAAATCCACACTAGTTCTGACACTCCAAAGATTATGTACATGTCAGTTACGTCGGTATCCATAAGACATTTATTCTCAATGACAATTTCTTGAAAACTCAATCATGGTTGTATTGAGGGACACCAGTACTTCAATAATGTGTCTAAACAGTTTCGAGAGTTTGTACCTTCAAACAGAAAAAAAAGAATTAAACAAAACAAGAACACCAAATAACGTGACAAAATTGAAAACTCGATCATCTATCTCTTCTTGATCACCCACACCTGACTCTCATTTCCACGTTGATCAGTGAGTAATGGTGACCCCATGTTCCGTACCAATTTATCCCATTAGCGTACGATGAATGGTGCCCGTTAAGGTACAACCCATTCAGGTTGGATGCATGACATGATGAATACCACCAGCCCCCCTTGAAATAGTTGGCACAACTTCCGACATTTGTATCGTGATCCATGTCAAACGTCGAGAACTGATAGCCATTGTGGCTGCCAAACGAATCCTTTACGTTCCCAGAAAACCCGGATACGTGAAGAGTATAGTTGGAGGCCGCATCGTCGACACGGAAATACGAGTAGCGTGCGTAACCTTCCCCCAAGACGGGGTTGTCCGCCTCGGCCTTCAGATAGATGTATAACTCGCATGTACCGCCCATCGTCATCCGGTGTAGGTTCTGTAGTCCTAACCAATACTCCCCAGATTTATTCCCAAAACCATCAACATAGTCGGCCCATCCTCTGTAGAAGTCGACGCTGCCATCTTGTCGTCTCTGGAAGATTGTCCAGCCATCAGCACTGCATGCCATATCGGGTTTAGCATCGCTCATCCTGTAAACGGCCGCATGTCGAAACCCGTCCTTGTAAACATCCCTACAAGAACTGTAACTCTTCTCGTTCACAACGATTCTCTCCCCTGAGCTGGACAACTCCTTCCGGTAGGATTTTCGTGACTCTCCATAGTAGATGGCGCCTGTGTCCACGTGACCGGATATGTTGGTGTCGTACTCGCTGTTATAGTAACACATTCCCGCGTTTTTGTCGAAGTAAATCGAGCGGATTGTTGATGACGACGAATCTATCGGGTGCTCACGAGAGAAACATTCGATTAACGACGAAGCTTTGACTACCCTCGTAACAATATCCATGTTGATGCCGCTGTCGGTTCTAACGATGTCAAAGTCTGCAAATGATCCAATTAAGTTCCAGCAGTTAAACCTCGGGACCCAAAAAACAAGAAATAATGCAAAGAGTAGAAAATGCGACATGGTTAGTAAGATAATAATTGAACTGTTCAATCTTAAGATAAATGTTTTTAATTCAGTTTCATTCACATTGTATGACAAATGTTTCACAATTGTGACATTTCAAAAGTTTTAGAAAATCATTTCCCTGCTTATCTAGAATCAACACATCTGTTTGGATATCACCCTGTACCGGGCACCTTGTGTAACAACCGGAGTTTATATAGGAACCGTTCTGTCTAGTCTGGTCCCGGACATCAATAATGTGGGTACCGCTACATTCAAGAGTGATACAACAAACCCTTTCTTACCCTGGACTATTTTGTAGAATTGCCTTCCAAGAAAGTAACATATTTGTGTCTAGACTGAATAGTTAGTTTCATTTCTTACTTTTTATCCATTCTTACACATACATGTACAAATCCTTTTAACAATCTAAAAAATACTGTCATTTGTAAGTGATTTACTTCAAATTTCTATTGTTTATTTATGTACATGTAATTGTAAATGTGTTTAAACTATAAGCCTAAGTGCCTAAGTTCTAATAAAGTTAATTAGTGTTATGTTATGTTATGTAATTAATATTGCATACACTATGTTTATAGATATGTTATGAAATAAGTCGATCTGGAACGTTCGTTCAGTTAGTCTGTATTAAATCTCATCTGACGCCTTAGCTATTAAGTAGATCCGCATATGAATAAACTGCTGCAAAAGGAACTCTCACCGGCACAGATTTGCGTAGACTAGGAACCGGTCTCTCATCTATCGAATATAGAAACTGGTATGGTACAACTCTTCCAGGCAGAATTCTGGCTGGTAACGGAAGGAACGAAAACAGCACACGGTACTTAGAGATGAACGTTTGCCGATTCAAACAATTAGACTGTTGGCCGTAAGAAGAAGTTTCCTTTACCTTAACGGTGTCACAATGATTTGGAATTGAAGTTTTGACCAAAGCTTTGATACAAATCAGTGGATAAATCAAAGTCTGGTTAAAGGCTGTCTGCTTTAATGATCGCATAACAATTATTCAGGAGAAACAATCCTTCAAGGTTGTTCCTGGATTTCACCTTCCAATGCATGTTTAAAGGTGTATTTTCCCCTGGACAATTCTTTTGGTTTTAAACTATTTTAAAATGTCTTGCCATAAACCAAAGCCGATCGTTTTCTGCTCTAAGATTTTAAATGAATAAATAAAAGTATTTTTATCTATAGAAAGTTCGGTATTGACTTAAACGGACAGTTGCTTGTTTTGGTGATCAATCAATAGTTTAACTCTTCCCTCAGGTCGAAAGGCTAACGAACAATATTCGACAGTGAAGATAAACCTATAGAGGTATTAAGTGAGAAAAGTTACAAAACCATGCGTTTAAAACGTCATGTTTGATCAAGTATCATTTTAATCCTCATCGCAAAAAGAGAATTAGCTCAAATTGAACGGAGTCTCTTATTTTGTTAAAATGTTTTGATTTAGTAAAGAAGTGTTAACGTTCTTCTGTTTTAAAAGCGGGATATTGTCATGTGATCATGTCTTCTCGTTGTAACTCAAGAAGTTATTGTGACAAAGGAAATTGCAATATCTTTTTTCGCACAACGTTTTCTTTCCCATTTTGTAACGAGAATATAAATGTATTTATTAATGATGTAATTGTTTTCACACGCTGGACCAGTCATGAAATGTGTTGGTAAGGAATAAGTTATCGTTCGCTTTAAATCTTCCCACGATACTTGGATTATTAACTATATCTTATACGAGATATTCAATAAAACGGATTAAAAACATACTTGTAAAATGTATGGCTTAATGGCCCGGAAGTGTTAAAGTTCCGTTCGGATTGTTGTTTCTCGTCACGCCCACTTCCTGCCATTGGTTCCCATTTCCTTTCCGCGTCATAACAGCCTTTCAAACCCCTGTGACGAGGCATTGGAAAGGGGGACCAGACAACGCGCACTATAACGACATACAAAGAAACTAAACATATTGTATTCATATGTCTATATGTGTATCCTGTGGCTTGTAGAGCGAAATATGAGATCAAAACGCAACTTATCCAGAGACATTACCCCTTAGAATGACCAGTAATTTTCTAAAAATAGATTTTTGTGTCTGCCTTCCACAACCTTGAATATCTGCTTTATATTGATGAGGAAAGATAACCTTATGTAGCAAACAGGTTAGATCGCTGGCAAGCTGCGAATTTACTTGGCGGCTGGCCTGGATACAACCTGTTTACATAATTATGAAGTCGGTTTCAGCACTATAAGGGTTGTGCGAGAAATCATTGTTATCACTAGACTAGTGGTGTGATACCCCAATTAAAAGAGGTCCTTGTTCCATAAGAAGTAGTTAATGATAAATGAAATGCTGCATTTTATCCAAGTATGGGTCGATAAGGGACGGATATGGGATAAAAACCAAGATGATAAAATCCTGGTTTCTTTAGACATAAAGGACGGTGCATGGATATGACAATCATGAAGAAATGTTGGTTAATGTTGAATCTTTACATGTAAATCATTATCAAAGAGCCAAATCGACAATTTTTTTCATCGAGAACAAAGAAGAGCTGTCTAACACCAGCGAACACCATTACACCATGACAATAGAATGAATTGCCCATAATGGGTATTTCATTAATAGTCACATTTGTAACTGTATCCTATTTAAAGAGGAACATATAGATTTTTTCTCTTTTTGTCGTCTGCTGGAGAAGTTGAATCTAGCCCGCGACCTTGACAGCACCATCCAATTTGAAAGGGTGTATTGAATGGGACAAAGGAACGAAAGGGTAAAACACAGGAATATCGCGGCCAAATTCACCTTGTTCAAGGACAGAGAAATCGTGCGAAAGCAGGATAAACATTTGAACCGAACCGGGTATTTCATATACGAACAGTTCCCACGTGAAGCGTCAGAAACGTTTCGACTGTAAAAACAATTCTTTGGATTTGACAACGATGTTTATTTAGCAGATGTCGATATAAGTGTCGAGAATTCCCCCAGCTTATAATGTACATAATGTTGATTCGTATCAGGTATTACAGACTGCTATTAACCACTTTTCTTTATTGGGAAACATACAAGATTTTGTAACCAGGGTTGGTATACGGCCAGAGTATATTTTGTATGACAGCAGTATGTCGGATATTGCCGACGAGTATTACATACTAGCTATTCCTATTGATCGATATTCTAGTGATGAAATATGCAATGCCAAAGGCTCATTGTCACTAAATCTATGAAAGTCAACCGCATTACGTATCGCAAATGGTAGATTATGGGAGGATGGAACTGTAACGAGCTAGAGAAACTGTTTCGGTAGCGTGGTTTCAGCCCTTTTTCACAATATTCTTTGTTGAAGTTTTAACTAAAATGAACTCCCGTGCGATTGGGGCGAATAAACAAAATAAAGTGGAAAGAGAAATAAAACACACAAAAACGTTATTCAAGTTTCAAATAGTTTAAATAAACTTCTATGAAATGTATTATAAAATAAAAATAACAACTTTCAATTTCCTATGTGGACCTAATGCTAACTTTGCTATAACGTAGATGAAGTTGTGTAAATTATTAAATTTGGGAGTCCTAGATCTGTTTGTGCACTTGCGTTATACACGTAAGGACAGTGCACAGTGTTATGTATACAACAAGAAAACGCATAACAAAACTGGTGCGGAATGACTTTAAACTGCACTGATCAGACTGCGTGTTCACGAATGCACAAGGAATCCGGTGCATTCTGATGTCGTCAAAAGCTCTGCTAAAAACTGAGTCAAACTCCACTATATTAAATGAAAACAATCTTGAATACAACAATCAACAAAATAATTAGTAGAAGAAAACCCATAAAGTACATTTTATAAATTAAAAATTGTCTGTAATTGAATGATTTATATTGATAGACAACTGTCATAAGATTTCGAATGTAATTCAAAGTTCCCGCTGTCTGACAGTTTCCCTGTAACCTTTAGCAACATCCATAATGATTTGCGACAACAACAACCAAAATGGCTGCCAATAGACATGTTTGAAATCGATCCATGATAATCTTACAATACCCAATCATCGGACAATGTAGAAAGGTAAATACTAGTAAAATTGTATGTTTAGACATTCAAGACAAAGTGGAATTAACCCTGACTTGTGTCTTTCACGATCAAACATTAAGATAGAGACTAACAATGCATTTTCTCTAAATGAAAAGCACTGCAGGTCAAACTGTCAGAGGGGACGTACTATTACAGAACTATACCTATGTCAACACTAATTCTTAGAGTATCATCGATTATTTACTGTTAAGAAATTATTCATTCAGATTTCTCCGATATTTATCAAATAAAACAACTATTTTTACATTATACAACAAATTAAAACATTTTAAACTTCACTTCTCCATAGAATAACACATAGTTGTATTGATACCAAAGGCCTCCAGCCAAAATTACATAAATTTCACAACCGGTATCCAGTGTTTTGATATGGTTCGATTTATGACGGGGAAATAAAAGTTATTTCAAGTATTTGATGAATGTAAACGCATAACTTTCTAATAGTGACTACCATTTTTTCTTCTTAACCCTTTCCAAAACAACAAATTTTCGACTGTCCCAAATTGAAAGAGTTTGCAGACGACATTTCAAAATGGCATGAAATTGAAAAATATTGTTAAGATAGAGCAGAAAACATTGTGGGAATGAAAAGGAAAAAATGCTCGTTACGAACAATTTCTCCTTTTCCCGCAATGTTTTCTAAAGTCGTCTGCAACAAAGTGGTCAATTGTCGTTATTGTTTGGGAAAGGGTTAAGACACTAAAAGTCGTAGATGTACCTCTTGTATATAAATTGTGTAAATATTGAGAGCGTTTCTGGTCATATGTGCAACAGTAAAAAGATACATGATATTCACAATCAATAGTAAGTGTATTCTTATCGATAAGATAGAAGTCAAATATTATTTATTCCCTTGATATATAACAACGCCAACCTATTTCAATTCCTATAACATGATTAAACATCCGAATTGAGTAAAAGCTTTTTTGTTCTTGAATGGCATATCAATTATCAAATATCTTTCAACATCTAAACATGATTTAAAGTGTTTGTAGTGGTGACATATACTTCAATTGTTTATGTCATTATGTCCATTTTGTAAGAAGCAGTCGTCCAACCCCTGACTGAATTGTTAAATGAACTGGTTCACATGCCCTATGTCTTAAGACATTTACAAATGGCCAAAACCGTGCATATATATTACTTCTTTGGTATGTGTACACATTTGTTCTCCCAATGTCATTTTACCTTTTTTTGAAATTACAACTCATTGTCTTGCATATCTTGAGCTGTGCATGTGAAATAGCTCACCCTAGTACTTGATACAGTTTAACTTATAAAAAGTCCTTGGAGACAATCTTCCACATTCACCAAGTGCTGCGGCATTATTGTTTTACCCATTTAATCCACAAAAATCGACGCGTACTGTTTCTATTGCACCAATGTAAGCATAGCCATTCTTGAGCAATCTCGCGGTTTAGCATTGATTAACAATCCATAGCTGTCATCTCACTTAAAATCACCATGTTTTGTTATTGTTTGTGATGGTGGCACCAATTTTGAGTTTCATCATTGAAGTCACTACGTATGAATAATGATATAATATTCCACCTTTTAATGGAAAAAGTATCAAAACATCCCATTATCGTATTCAGCAAGTCCATATATTTCACTACACGTTCAAACACTGTTTAAGTATGTTGTTGCTGCTTGTCTGATTCATCATCCAGACATCTAGGTGAGTGGATGTACTTCTTAATCAATTGGTATTTTATAGAATCCCGCAAACAGCGAGCTCAAAATCCTGAAAAGAAAAATGCAAATTGAGTTCATTGTCTCACAACAAGCAGTTTCTCCATGTGTCACATTAGTTTTTATCCATATAAATACATAGGAAATGTCGATTTCGTTGCTTTAATGCTGTCACTTGATGGGACTTTGAATTTGGACCAACAACAATGTCATATAAGGGAATGAATGACTGGTCAAACAGAGGCACTGAATGAATGAATAAATGGTGTTTTAAGGCGCATCGACAGCTATGGTTATTTAGCGCACATTATGATGATGTGAATAATACATATTGCATTATTTACAGGTTAAAATGTATTTGGTGAAATTAACATGAATAAGAATTTGTAATGAGTGAACGATAGTAGATAGGAATCAGACTGAATTTTCATATTCTATATTGGTTCAGCTACTCCAATCTCTCCTCCTCAACTTGAATCGAGGGTTCAGTGCAAGCCTATAGTAAGTGTATCATAAACATGAAGCACTTACTATAGTATTGCACTGAACCATTGACATGATGTTTCAAGTTGGGCCTGATCTTTCACATAGATCCTCCATTTCAGAATATCATCTCCAACATTCATGATCTATTGGAATCCATTAAGATGAATCATAAGGTATCTGTAAAGACAAAAAAACTTTTATTATAAGGAATAACAGTCTTTTAAAATGTGATCAATGTCCTCTTTAACGACCTATTACAGCAGTAAGCACACCTACCAAGGCTCTAGAAAATGGCTCCATAAACAGTTAAGCTATGAGTCCTTAAACAGAACCATTTGGACAATCCACTTTTCTGGATGGTTATTAGTTTGAAGAAGTGAATAGTTAAAAATAGAAGGGTCCAGTAACCCGAGCAATTGATGTCCAACGCATTTCAGGGACATTATTCCCTTAGTGATCGACTCACTCATCATGTGGCTCATTAGGATCTATACGAAATTTTCCGACGTACAGTCCGACAAACCAGCAGACATATACACAGATAATTCATCATTAACAACAACCTTGTGAATTTTTCCAATTTTCTTGGCCCCCGACGTCTTAAAATATTCACTTCGACAAATCTTGACTGACCTAGGTTAATCACGAATTGTAAACAAACCTTATTGTCTCTTGACTCTTTTAATGTACGTTATTACTTTTCTATCAAGTTAAACGTATAAGAAAGAACTAGCTTGAAAACTGTACGACCAAAGATTTCTTATTACTTTTGACTTCTGCTCAAAAGCCTGTTTCGGAAGCTTTTGTGAGAGAATATCACCACGTAACCATTATTAATCATATTATATTTCGCGTTTGCATAGAAAAGTTCACTTTGAAATAATCAACCCGTTTCGTTATAATTATAGTTATCTTTTCATAGTGTATTTTTATCACATAGCGGGTTTGGCATCGAAGAACGCAAAATGAAATAAAACTTGCAACTTTATTACATAATGGGTTGTTTCACAGCTGTCGCTTTCATGAGCGACAATTGCTTAATTCAAACTTATTCGTTAACTGTCACAGCGAATTAGCAATCTTAGAAGGTTATATCAAATTTTTGTATTTTAATAGCAATAAACGTGTGCCAATGTTGAATAAATCCTATCAGTACCTACCACATAATATTCGGAATAATGTGTTCGAGGAAAAAGATACCGGTTCATTGTATGTAATCCGGTAACGGTACGAATGAGGGAGTCTGCTAAAAGCATAATATATTTGTGTAACTGATTTCATGCATTTTATTTGCTGTAGATCAGAGCCAGATGTCATCGAGGCAATTGAATTTCAAAGCGAAAGCAAGCAAAGGGATATGATGATCGAAAAATGAGAAAAAGGGGCAAATTCAAATTACTTGAAGTGGCCATAGTTGAAAGACATCTTCCAAATATTGATCGAGGTTACTACATGTTAAAGTAATTTGATCAAGTCCGTTTTTATTTAAAACAGTGCCTCCGTGTCAGACTGCTGGAAGACTATTTTTGTACCCGTTAGTGGGTATGATGGATAGGTATATGTTATCAGACTGCTGGAGGTCTATATTTGTACCCGTTAGTGGGTATGATGGATAGGTATATGTTATCAGACTGCTGGAGGTCTATATTTGTACCCGTTAGTGGGTATGGTGGGTAGGTATATGTTATCAGACTGCTGGAGGTCTATATTTGTACCCGTTAGTGGGTATGATGGGTAGGTATATGTTATCAGACTGCTGGAGGTCTATATTTGTACCCGTTAGTGGGTATGATGGGTAGGTATATGTTATCAGACTGCTGGAGGTCTATATTTGTACCCGTTATTGGGTATGGTGGATAGGTATATGTTATCAGACTGCTGGAGGTCTATATTTGTACCCGTTAGTGGGTATGATGGATAGACATATGTTATCAGACTGCTGGAGGTCTATATTTGTACCCGTTAGTGGGTATGATGGATAGGTATATGTTATCAGACTGCTGGAGGTCTATATTTGTACCCGTTAGTGGGTATGGTGGATAGGTATATGTTATCAGACTGCTGGAGGTCTATATTTGTACCCATTAGTGGGTATGATGGATAGACATATGTTATCAGACTGCTGGAGGTCTATATTTGTACCCGTTAGTGGGTATGGTGGATAGGTATATGTTATCAGACTGCTGGAGGTCTATATTTGTACCCGTTAGTGGGTATGATGGATAGGAATATGTTATCAGACTGCTGGAGGTCTATATTTGTACCCGTTAGTGGGTATGGTGGATAGGAATATGTTATCAGACTGCTGGAGGTCTATATTTGTACCCGTTAGTGGGTATGATGGATAGACATATGTTATCAGACTGCTGGAGGTCTATATTTGTACCCGTTAGTGGGTATGATGGATAGGTATATGTTATCAGACTGCTGGAGGTCTATATTTGTACCCGTTAGTGGGTATGATGGATAGGTATATGTTATCATTTCATTGGATTATTGTCTACTGTTAAATCGAAGAAGGGCTTTAACATACAGAAAGAAGAATAAAAATAAGATATAAGGGAAACAGCAGTTGAGTTCTGAGCTAATCATTTTCTCTGTGTTTATCTCAAAATTAATCTCGTTATAATACATGTCGACATATGTGCCTATGGCCAACACATGTACACTGTATACCATCATTCAACATGCACGAAAACACGACACTTTACAATACATAGAGAGTTACAGCAATGTATACCATCATTCAACATGCATGAAAACACGACACTTTACAATACATAGAGAGTTACAGCAATGTATACCATCATTCAACATGCATGAAAACACGACACTTTACAATACATAGAGAGTTACAGCAATGTATACCATCATTCAACATGCATGAAAACACGACACTTTACAATACATAGAGAGTTACAGCAATGTATACCATCATTCAACATGCATGAAAACACGACACTTTACAATACATAGAGAGTTACAGCAATGTATACCATCATTCAACATGCATGAAAACACGACACTTTACAATACATAGAGAGTTACAGCAATGTATACCATCATTCAACATGCACGAAAACACGACACTTTACAATACATAGAGAGTTACAGCAATGTTTTTTTGTAAATTAATGCAGTAACTTGTCCTTTCTTTTGCGAACCAATAACTGCATACTAAATATGTAAATCTTGATTCGCAGTAGACAAGTTAAAGTTAAAGCTTCCATGATAAACTTACATAAATTCATTTGTATTTTTATTTTTGTTTTGTATTTGTATTGCAATTTCTATATAATTTTATCTTTGTTGATTGAATCTAATTAGATTTGTGCACGTGTTTAATATACACTATATCAATATACTATATACCAATGCTCCGTTGTTTCTGTGTTTACGGGGTTTACCAACGGTTTAATTACCATTACGCAGTTTTATTTTAGAGGAGAATGGATATTGAACATTACAGCGAGAAAGCGGAGGCTTTCAAACCATTTATGACGTCAAAGGATGTCAGCTTTAATAAGACTGTACCAATAATTACGTCAAAATATAGAGCGTGTAAGTACATGTATTATTCGAATAGCTTTCTTTTGTTTTAGATATTGTTCAATGTATTTCGCAAACCCTTCGATAGGTAATCATAAAAACATCGTGGATTTCCGCTTTCCGTTTAAGTTCCTGTTGGGATCGTTACATTTCCACAACGTGAGGATACGGGGATGATAAGAGAAGGCGTCCCATGGTTCGAGGGCGGTTTTATGGAGGCTCAACGGCCGTGAAAAAGATAAAATACAGAAGCCGAGGAAAGATGCTTACAGCTCAACCAATGATGGGACTTGCACATATTTCGTGCTGGAAGAGGAAGAAAGTCATTCAGACGCTAGTGAGGCGTCGAATAAAATACCAATAATACCAGCATTATAAGATATGTATTCGGTAAGTTTATTTTGCTTTTCTTCGCTTTAAAAAGTATAGGGTTACTACTGTCTTTCATTTCTTTAAATAAACTATATCTATATAATCAGTGTTGAATGTGTAGCGGTTCAAAATAGATAGACCAAGCAGTCCCGGTACGGACCAGACCAAGCAGTCCCGGTAGGAACCAGACCAAGCAGTCCCGGTACGGACCAGACCAGGCATTCCCGGTACGGACCAGACCAAGCAGTCCCGGTACGGACCAGACCAAGCAGTCCTGGTACGGACCAAAAAGAATCCTGTACCGAATCTGCTGGAAATGAGGCATGAAGTGATGTCCCTCTACCAACAATGGGGGATATAACATCGAGTGACAAACAGGAAGAATCCCAACGCTTTCCAGACCTGTCAACAAACGGACATATCTTGCACATTGTCTGATAGCAAGTCAAAGTGTACGAGTATCCAATGTGATGAGTTTAAAGGCAGCACCGCGAAACTCGTCGCTCGGCAAAACAACAACTTGCGAACTGAGAACTTTTATATGAAACCTGATACTATGTATAGCTGATAGTCCAAATACTTGAGGGCCTATTTGGTTTTTTAACTATCAAAAACAAAGATTAGTGGTTCTCTTCCCTATGAAAAGAGGGAAACCCTGTTCAAGAGAGGAGTTTCGCACAATGTTGGCTCAGATGGTGCAGCAGAACCCATCACACCAGCAGCCGACATACTGGAACCATTTCTGGGTGTGCTGAAAAGGTGTTTCCATCAACACACATAACAGATGAGTTAGCAACCAAGTTAGCAGGTAATGATACCCTGGCTGAGACACAAGCCGGCCAACATGGAGAAATGTCCAACATTTGAACGCTGCCAGATGACAAGAAATGACATTGTGACCGTTGAGCAGCGTGTTAGCTATGTACATGGCTTAACATGCAATACACCTAGAGTCATTGTAGACATAGTGTACTGTGAACCGTATGGGTCGGTGTGTACCGGATACCACTAAATAAAATCGCAGTTCCGCCTGTTGTCAGGACTGACAAAAATGAACCTGACTGACATAACTGCAGTCGTGACATACTTAAACATTAGAGCTCCAGGCAGAACAGTAATGTAGACGAAAATTAGCAAACTATGCGACAACGTAAGCGAGTTAAACAAGATGCAAATGTTGAAAAATCAACATTGCATTCAACATGTAACTACAATTCTTCAAGGGGAACAGGGCATCGTTACACAGTATCATAACCATGTGGGCTGCAAGGTGGGAGTGAAAAAGGTTATTACAGCTTTGCAGAAATAATTGAACACACACCTGCCAGAAAACTCCCAATATCAACTAGAGTGTGCAATGGACATTGTATGAAAAAAGGCTGTGACCACATGCAAACAACATTCAGGAAAACTAACGGTTCTGACAAATCAATCGCTGCTGGTGAACGTTCGCTGCTACACCAAACAGAAGACAGTGTGAAAAAAGCCGGGCACATAACCCTTCCCAGCACACAGCATGCGAAAATCATTCGGGATTACAATGCCGACGAGGATTTTAAAGTAAAAATATGTGTCATATAATTCAGCTAAGGTTTTACTTGAATAACATTTAATTGAGTTTACTAGTTATGAGGGGTCAGCTATTGGCTGCTATGAATACAATTACCCATCGGAATTCTACAGTCCTAATCAGAAAGTAAATATACATATTGTATAAGTAACATTTTGGATATTTAATCAGCATTTTGGCAGCGACTAATATATACAAACAGTGGTTTGAGAGTGCGGGAAATCATAAATAAAGGGATTGCTATGGGGAAATCTCCATCTTTGATGTAAGAGATAAGTGTTTATATATGTGTGATAGATGTATGAGTTAGTAAAATGCTTGGAAACTACATAGGGGAGAGTTTGTGTGCGTATGTGGGAAGTGAGTAAAGAAGGAAGTAGAGAGGGAAGGGCAAGATAGTTACAATTAGAAGATATGTGGGAGTTAATAAGAGACGAGTGTAAGGTACACGGATAGGAGACGTTAAGGTACACACATATAAGAGAAGGCTTTAGGCGTAGACGAGGGTCATACAGGACTAGTCTTTACGGGCATCAGAAGGGAACAGACGTGGTGGAAACGTGAAGTGACGAAGTGGCGAGCCAGACGCTAAAAGGGCGAGAGGCGTCGTAGACTTCAGAGGAACGTGACATTTAAGAAGGACGAGACGCTTTAGGGTCATACGGCATCGGGCAAACATCGGGAAACAGCAGAACTATCCTTTTACAGAAGACTTTGGCTAAATTAGAAAACTTAATCATTTAGAATAACATACGAACATTTAAGACTTATTAGGATCTACTCTAAAACAAGTATCTTTTGAACAGAATGTACTAGAATTTGTTATATTCGTGTAACTTAAGATTGCGTTCTTAGAAGTTTAAGATCAATTATCATTAAATATATCCTTGTAAACATCAAAGTAGTATTTGTGATTTGCATAAACCCCAATTTCAAGTCTTTTCGGTTCCATCAGAATCGGAATCGTGACAGTATGTATGTATGGAAAAATGTCAAAAACCAAGATTAGCTGATACATGACCTTGCAACAAAAAGAGGGGAAAACATGCAAATGACATCGGATATTCAAAAAGCAACAGGACCAATCATCTTTATTAAGAGTTAAATTTTCTAGTTTTTTTCTGAATCTTTATGAAACTGAACATGCAACCTTTTACCAATTATACGGAGACGGACGATACTATCTAAGAGTGGAGTTTATCGAAAGTTTTTTCCGCAGTATTTTATGCTATTGAAGTGCACCAGACCATCGTAAATCGTTTCACAAAAGCGCCACGCTTGACTAAAATATATAAATTGTTCTCATCAAACCAATAGTAAATGAAGATTTATTTTCATAGAAATAGAGTAAATTGTTGAACGAGTCATTTAAGTTTTGCTCAATGCGTTTCTAATACCATTTTAATAATACTATAGATTTACATATCCTTGATGCTTTGTACGTTCAGTATACATGTATTCAGTATAATTCTACCATAGTGATTTTTGCATAACCCTGACGTTGCTCCTATTCCTGTCCCTGAATAGACTTGCAGCTTTGGCAGCTTGGCCCAGTCCGTCTTAGGGACATTTAAATGCTGTTCATGGACTGACATACACGGAATGTTTACACCCTGAATAGATTCCAGGCAATCTTTGAGAAAACCTTCGTCCGTCATTGGGTTTATTTTCATTTTTTAACCCTGAATAGATTCTTGGCAATCTCTTTGAGAAAACCTTCGTCCGTCATTGGGTTTATTTTCATTTTTTAACCCTGAATAGATTCTTGGCAATCTCTTTGAGAAAACCTTCGTCCGTCATTGGGTTAATATATTCTTGCCTTCCAACTCCCACAGCAACATAACAAGGTATGCAAAAATTGAATAGGCCAAACAAGTGTACAAACGATTAAACACAAAGAAAGAAAATCTATTTTCATTAATGTTCGTAACTCGATCTAATAATATTATTCATGTGGATACGTATGACATAAAGACATTTAGGGAGATTTAAACCCTATTGTATGATAAATAAATGACAAAATCTTCGTTTATTTGATATTGGTTGATAAGCACAAAGATGCATATTGCATGCCAGCGTTAAGCACAGTTCGATTTCGCAAATTTTATAATGGATATCAATTCTCCCTACCCATGTTTTATCTACGTTTGTAAACCACCCACCGAGCTTTATTTTTGAACGACAAATATGATTATGATTAATATTAATAAAATGATATAATAAATTAAGATTAGATTTAGTATTTGTGAGGAGTAGTATTGCCTACGGGATTTAACATCGCATCAACATTATTCGGTTATGTTGAATTGCCCGACTCTTATTGATAAAGAGTGGTTAAGTATCCCGTAAGTCAGACAGAAGACAAGTAAATCATGTAAATCAAAATGCTTTAACCGTGATTTGAACTATGTCTCAATGCAGGACAATAAATAGTCAGTAAAGGAGGATGATACATGAAATAGATTTAGATCTTAAGTAAGATATCACAGTCCGTTGAACAGTCCAATCTCGATAATGAGGAATACACCGAATTAATGTTTACGAAAACACCATGCAAACCGCACGTCTTCTCCAGAAGATGGAAATAAAGAACAGCTTCATGGAAGTAATCGTTGAAAACTCAACAACGTGTTTGTAAGAGGAACACACTTAAACACTGATCGATGTTAAATACCTCATGAAGAGCAAACACTCATACTGTATGTAAGCTACCCTCCTTTTCTACAATAGAGTCACTGAAAGTTTGGCAACGACGACGAGGATAAAGAGACCTCACACGACGAGGACAATAAAGAGACCTCACACGATGATGACAATAAAGAGACCTCACACGACGAGGACAATAAAGAGACCTCACACGACGAGGACAATAAAGAGACCTCACACGACGAGGACAATAAAGAGACCTCACACAACGAGGACAATAAAGATACCTCACACGACGATGACAATAAAGAGACCTCACACGACGAGGACAATAAAGAGACCTCAAACGACGAGGACAATAAAAAGACCTCATACGACGAGGACGATAAAGAGACCTCACTCGACGAGGACAATAAAGAGATCTCACACGACGAGGACAATAAAGAGACCTCACACGACGAGGACAATAAAGAGACCTCACACGACGAGGACAATAAAGAGACCTCACACGACGAGGACAATAAAGAGACCTCACACAACGAGGACAATAAAGATACCTCACACGACGATGACAATAAAGAGACCTCACACGACGAGGACAATAAAGAGACCTCAAACGACGAGGACAATAAAGAGACCTCATACGACGAGGACGATAAAGAGACCTCACACGACGAGGACAATAAAGAGATCTCACACGACGAGGACAATAAAGAGACCTCACACGACGAGGACAATAAAGAGACCTCACACGACGAGGACAATATAGAGATGTTATGGTGATTTATTTTACTTTTTATAAGGTAATGCTTTTTCTCTTGCTAACGAATAATTTACATAATTGGTTTAAAAATGTCGGTTGTTATCTTGTATACGTGTAGGATATTGTCTTCACAGATCACTGTGTAATACGTTTTGATTTCAAACTGAGCAAACAAAATTTTCGTTTTTAACACGACGATGACTGTAATACAGGGGAGAGCCGGTGGCCTGGGAAAACACGGCGTCAGTTCACAGGAATGTGAACAGGAGAAGGAGACTCGGTCGGACAGAGACCCGATCGAGCATGCCAACCAATTAATTTTCCACAAGAATTGTTTTTGCTTCTGTTGATGAATTCGTTCTGAGGTGACACATGTCAATACCCGAGGGTGTAGAGGGGGGGGGGGATATACTGTGTGATATACTACTACATGCAATTCCAAGTTATGGAGCATTTACAGTGAATATCGTTAACCAAACCAATACATCAGTCCGTAAGACGAAAACAGCATATAACAGCTTGTTGTGATCAAGCAGAGATTTTATCTCGAAACAGAATATTATCAAGCGTTGCAATGACAGTCGAATGAATGGTGTTCTATGGCGCATCGATAGCTCAGGTCATTTAGCGCGCATTATGATGATGTGGATAAATGTATGTTAAAAATATTAACAGGTTAAAATGTATTTATTTAAAGAAGAAATAAATAAGAATTTGTAATCAATGAATAAAAATAGATAGACAATTTTTAAAAAAAATTATGATTGTTGATTGATTGTTTGCAATGAATGTGTGATATTAAATAACTAGTTAGTGATGAGAAAATGATATTGATAATGTATATATAAATGACAGTCGAACGTCTATAGCCGAGCCAGTCACAGCTGAACAAGTTGCTAATGACTGACCAGTTCTATACAGCTACGAGTCACAAGAGAACGTCGACACTGATAGAATCATTAACCAGAAAGGGAGGCACAAACAACACACTTTTGTCATTCAACTTCTTATTTGAAGAATTACAAGTTCTTTGCAGTGCGTAGGATAGCAGAGAGCGTTTGTCTTACCGTGTAGGCTAACACAAATCGGGGATTTGGGCACGTGCATATCGTGCGTATATGAATACACGTGTTGTATACATGTGTATGCGAGGGCTTTATCTAATTAGTTATACGCAAGACCTCGAGCTAGTAACTTGACGCGCGATTCGATGTTTTGAATACAATGCTATTTACATATGATATTCCAAAAAAGGTCATAGGAAGTCATAAAAATTATAAGTACATAAAACGGTTTATGAGAGACTGCTACTGGTAATTACCTGTCAATACTTAAACATGCACATCTGCCTGAGGATGCGAAGCCGTCGTTATCGCGTTCGATTGGATTAAAACGCACAGGTTTCCAGAGTTGTTCATCCAATGTTTTATCTGTGGGTTTTCCCTGGGTCGGTTCAATCCAACTCCAACGAAATATCGTTGAAAGTAGAAATGTATTTTGGTATATAAGAATACAAGCAGTATGACGAGATGTTGATTCAGTACGTGTAACGTGTGTTCAATGCATATTACCCTGTAAGCCTCTTGTAACTAAATCGTCGGTCTTGCTCATGCAAAAGGTGTTGTTTTGTGTCGAGTTAAGTTTAGACGTATTTAGTTTGGTGAGGAAGTACTTTTCTACAGTCCAAGGGATGCAACTCAAACTGCCCCCAAATTAACTTCTGGCAAACAGTCAGGATATCTTGCATATACATACTCTGATCATTATTGAGAAAGTCCCATCACTGACATGTTTGTGGTGCAGAATCATTTGTTCTTTGAGAACAAAGAGTGTTTTTGTCATTGGGAAATAATTAAACACAACATAAAATGGGGGGACTTAGAGCAATGAAATTTTGCATTGTTTAATTTATATGTTTCTTATGCTCTTTGAAGCAACAAATGGTAAAGATCAAGAAAAGGACCTCTCCTTCAAAGCAAGACATGAAAGGCATGGGCCCATCTAACCGACAGTTTGTGGTTCGACCAAACGAGATGATAGTGTGGCTTGGTCAGGATGAATTACAGGACGTTTTATGGCAAGAAAACGTCAACGAACGGAAACTCGTCTACAAATTACGACCAAAGACTGTAACAGGCAAACAAATGTGCAGAATATAACGACGAAGACATTATCGTGCATGTGGAGAATTTCAAAGCACTTGTTACTATTCACAGACAACAAATCAATCATGCAGTCTGTTATGTCAACATTAAACGACGCCATTGTCTATGTTTTTTTTTACTCACAGCTCATTGTCGCAGCTGCAACTATAAGAGCAAACCAATGGAAATATCAGCAAGGTTAAAGGGAAAACAAGGAATTAGTGCAAGCGAATTAAAAGAAAGGCTGCTGCTAACTGAGCTGAAATCACGGTTAGGACTAGATAACCTGAACCCGTTCCTCGCCTGATCCACTAATCCAGCAAGACAGTGCTCTAAAAGAAATCGAACGCATTATCAGACAAGGCTAAAGAGGGCAAATGTTTAAGAGCCAAACAGTACAGCATCTTCCTCGGTCAGCAACCCAAGGATTGTCTGTTGCTAAAAATGAGATAAAATGCTGATATTGACCCGTGAATGGTGACCTGATAGCTTTAGTGATGTATTGCACCGGTTAAAAGTCTTTGAGAAAAAAACAACCTGTTGAATCGATTTTTGAGAGGGTGGTTATGTGTATATCTTAAATGACTTCTAGAAACATCAACATTGTAACATGATTTAATAAGACTGGATATGTTTAAAACGACATGTTTGAGTTTTAAATACAAAAGCTGTTGCATTAATAAGTGACATGAGAGGAGCCGACAATCATCAACTCTCTCTTCAGATATGTAAGTAAATGTTTAATAATGTTTTGAGAGATAGTTGTACACTTGCATACTTGTGAGCCAATTCTATTCCCGAACGCCTTGGATCTTTCTTTGCAATCAAATCATCACGTCCTTATTCAGAGAAACGTTCAAACATACCTCAGCAGTCTAATGATTAAATCATAACTATTGCGGAAAAGACCTGTGACACAAATGAAGTGGGAACTATTTTTCAGAACTCAATAGAACAAAGAAATAATAAAGAAATAATAAAAGAACGGTATTTCAAAAGCAATTGCATGTTTCTCAGTTTACTAATGGAGAGATAAGATAAATGAGCATTTTGCCATTAAAATCAGAAAGGCATAAATAATAACTACGAATGCCACCAGAAACAGCACTTAAGCTAGAGACATGGAGTGTCTGATAGAATATTACTTGAAAGCGGGGTATCATTCAGCAAACTTGTCAAAATTACTACAAAATTTGACCTGCTAAAAAAACAGTTCGGCTAAAATTGGGTATTTCATTTGTGGTTTAACGGTTTAAGGGTATAGAACAATCTTTCAGTTACGTAAGTCTACTTGGGAAAGACTATGAGTACAAGTATGTCAAGTATCTTAATTCGAAGCAACTGTGAAATAAGTGGAAGCATCATCGAAAATGTCCAGCTGAGCCATCTGCTATGAAAAGTGAGGCTCCAGTAAGAAATCCAAGGTCATCTTACCCTCATATCTCCGTGGGATGCGCTGGTGCGTTCAGAATTAAATGTAATTGGGAAAATGAAAAAAATGACATCATATCATTCAAAGCCGCCAAAACCGATCGTCTTACAGTACAGTTTAGCGAAAGAAAGTATGAAAAAAGGGAAAGCATGCACATACCAATCAGTATATTTCGGAAAGACTTCGATCCCTGGGAAGATTTATGTAAGCTGTGTCCGAACTGGGCAGTAATTTAACAAAATTAGAACAGTGCATCGCATCACCGAAATGTGAGCTTTTGTTAAAAGCAGTGAAACAAATTGCTGAATATGATCCCCTATAGAAACGTTCAAAAACCCAACGTTGGCTAGTCATTACATGAATAAATGTGCAAGTATGGTAATAACGAATTGACGAAAGAAAAGAAGATATGGAGCCAAAAAGAGATAGGAAATTATTTCCGCGAGTCATATAAAGGAGAATGGACGAACAATATGGGAGGCAAGGCATGCGAGTCAAAGTCTGAGGCGAAGTAAAATGGTGTTCAAAAGTTGTCGTTTGTCGATTATGTGAAGATACTCACTCCCTATATCGAGGATATTAATCAAAATGGAAGACAAGGCTACTAAGCATTAACAAATTGGCACAACTGTGCCTTGCACGAATCCTTTGATTTAATAGGAAAGGATCAGGAGAAACACAAAGATTACGGTCGGGTGGCTACAAGAAAGCTATTCATCCGACACACCAGGGGAATTATGTGACCAATGTCTACGATCTCTTGTCCAAACAAGATGACCACGTCAATGTTATTTTGCTTTTTTCACCTTCCTTTGTCTCACTGTATACCCAGCATGTGTTGACCACTAGCTTCCCGGTTCTGGTGGTAAAATATAACCCATTCTTTATAACGACGCTTCGTCTACACGGCAGCGATAAAAAAAAACAGAGAGAAAACCGACTGTTTCGATATTGCGCGCCCGTCAAAGGTTTAGGGTTGTAGGCTCTTAAGAAAAGGGCATATGGGGAGCGTCCTTTATTTGATTATGTTGCTTATTCAGTCCGACGCAGATCTGTACTCTCCCTATAAAATCTTGGAAAATCATCTGTCATATGTAACGCTATCTCACCACATGTGATTTATGACTGATGTCAAGTGCTGACCACAGACAAGGGTTTATGGCAGGTCATTTTGTTCCTAATGCTAGCTGAATGTGTAAATGTTATCTGTTCACTTTCTATGTTCATTAGCTGAAACAGTCTCCAGCTACAACTATGCAAAAGTAGTTCATATATTCATGTGTAGATGTAGGATTATAGTCCATTAGTTGAAATTGAGTATTTTTCTAATGTTGTGGTTATGAAATGTTTAAGAAAAGCAAGGCCTTTACATTATTTAAAAAGTAATTTTAATTCATTTTGCTGCATAGAATAACTTACGTATAATAACGTATTTTGGGTCTTAAATTAAAAAAAATCAAAAACCCACCATTGTCAGAGGATTTTTGTAATCATTGGCTTAAGGCAAACAAATCCCAAATACGGTAAAATAGAAAACGGCAGAAAGAAGCCGATGTCTTAGACAGAATTGTGCTCTGAGGAACAAAGCAACATAGTGCTTATATGCTAGATGGGGACATACGATCTTTAATGGATAAATATTGCGATGAATCAAAAGAAACTGTCACTTCATTAGCAGATGAATATATCTAGAAAAATAAGATAAGCAGATGTCCGATGGTAAAACATAGCAAGGGTTCAAACTAAGGTAAAACATAGGACCTTTTGGTTGGAAACGGTTCGTTTCTTCGGATTGTCTACTTCCTTGTCTCGAATGGAGGATCAACCTTACACAACAGTCACCAGACCCTCAGTCTTGGATTCATTGCTATCCTTTAAGCTCATCACTTATATGAAAAGTGCGTAAGATATTTAAAACGATATTATGAGAACAATTCAAATATGCGGTGTCGAATCGAGCACAATATTGTGTTATCCATTAATATTCATCATTTTAACACCATTATGTTAAATTTGCTGATTTCTTTTATAGATATAGCTTTGTTATCATTTGCTATGATTGTTTCAAATGGTTTACTATTTGTAGAATTCCAGGAATATGTCTTTACAAGTTACCATTGTCATTACCTGTTGTATTGGTATTAGTATTAATTGTATTATTTCGGGGAGGAAAGTCAAAGATGGGAGGGTTAAGTTATAAAGATCAAAATACATTTCATCTAGTGTGGACAATGAACTATAGTTTTCGATGCAGGATTTTCACAAATTGTGATTAATGAGTAGAATCACAAAGAATATATTGCTAACATCAGCGAGCATTTAGGTTCATAGTCAAGTATGGCCTTTTAATGAGCGCATTATATTGAGGGGTAACATTGAATCATTTAACCCTTTCCCAAACAACAAATTTTCGACTGTCCGAAATTGAAAGAGTTTGGAGAAGACATTTCAAAATGTGATGAAATTGGAAAATAATCTTCTTATAGGGCAGAAAACATTGTCGGAAAAGAAATTTGACCAAAGTGGTCAAATGTCGTTATTGTTTGGAAAAGGGTTAAATTGTTAAGTTTATGCAAAGATGATCATTATCAGAGACATCACTGCCATTATGGTGAAATGACATAAAATACCCCATACATAGATAGTAATATGATAGATATGACTGATAACAAATCATTACAAATAACTGCTTCTTATTGAAATAAAAATGTATATACATATAAATAACTTCTCTTATTGAAATAGAAAAAAAATATATAAAAACACTTAGCTTTTGAATCGGGATTCTTTGGAAAAGACTGCCACTTTAAAACTCCAGCACATCCGTTCACCGTATTACTCTGGATCGTATTTCCCTAAATACTGGTACAACATCTGGTCCCGCTGTTATGTATATACTGGCCCTGAGATACGTTGGTGGTTTTTGATTGGCTAACATTTACGCTAAACTGTTTAGGCAATGGGTAAACACATCAGTTCAGCTTTCATACCTCTTGACATCAAATTTAGCAATTTTGTTGTGTTTTAACCCTTTCCCTACCAACAAATTTTCTACTGTCCCAGTTTGGAAGAGTTTGCAGACGACATTTCAAAATGTGATGAAATCAATCTTCTGATAGGGCAGAAAACATTGTGGGAAAAGGAAAAAAAATGCTCGTTAAGAGTAAGTTTTCCTATACCCACAATGTTTCCCAGAGTCGTCTACAACAAAGTGGTCAAATGTTGTTATTGTTTGGGAAAGGGTTAAACCAATTAAGACTAACCAAAATAGGATGTCGAATCCGAGTCCCAAATTAGCAGGAACGACCCCCCGGGGGGCGTGGCTGGGGGGGGGGGTGATCTAGTGTATGTCGAAAATGTGTCCTAAATGACTTTTCCTATGTTTTCGTAAATTTAATTCAAATCTTGTGTGCTAAAACTAATTTATGAACCCACGTGCTCAATATTCAGATTATTACTGACTGACTTCAATGGATGGAAAAGACCTTGACGCAGTGTATCATTTGACCAGTTTTAATGTTAACGGATAAAACATACGTTTACTCTGAATTTCCTTAATGTGGCTGAATCCGAATGTTTAGATTAGATTAGAGTCATTAACTGACACAGGTCCCATATGGGTCCTCTTCGTCAGTGCCGTACCTACAGTTTTCAGTTCAGGAACGATTTTCCTGGATGCACCAGCTAGGTTGTGAAGCTCTGAAGTGACCTGCGAAAGGCCACTCCCATGAAACCAATGGTCTCGGTGCGGCTCGAACCACTGATCCACGCAGAATGTTGTTGGGCTTCCACAAGATGTCAACCACCTACTTAGGCAAAACCAATCACTTTCTTCGCAGAAACATGTTGATGAGATTTTATAGCGGAAAAGCCGAATTGAAAAAAAAACAGAACTAGTGTTGATTTGGTTACTCCAATAAACTTAATCTTCAATATCAAATAATTTCAATGCGTTTTTGTAAATATTTTGCGTTTTGACTTTACGGTTTTCTATGGCCGGATTATAAGTGTTGTCAAAGAGGTATGACGAGTTTAAATTTTGAAAGCAAAATAGGATGAAAAAAAAAGGTTTTATTGATTGTGGCAATTGAAAGAAAAGAACACAATTCAAAAAAATTTATTTTGCTTTCTATGTTATTTACTGTACATTTCCATAATTTTATGAAGACGTGATCAAACAAAACCTTTTTCATGTATGCCTTAACAATATAACAATCTGTTAATTGGTGATGGCAAGCCATGAATTGACAAAAAGAACCTGTCATCAAATTAAGTAAGAGTGCTGAGTAACGCAACGCTCTGCAATTAATACCACGGTAGAAAGCAAATAAGGTTCATATTGTGGTCTGAATTATTCTTTTGAAATTGAAGATTTGATGTATTAAAATAACACCAATAAACGCATGTTGACAAACGTCATTAGTCGCATTTGATTATCAAAATTTAACTAAAATACAAGACTATATCGGTCAATTATGGTGTGAGAGGTCATGCTTTTCCAGGTGGATATACATATTCTTCAAATTGAATTTTGATTAACAGAATTTTGCATACAAACAAAAATGTTAAAAAGCACTTATAGTAGATAATAACTTGTTTAGAGCTCATTTGTCCCCATTTCTTAAATGATGCACCGTATCCTTTTTAATAAGCTGTCAAAAATCCATAACTTCTTGTTGGAACTATATCCAGATACCCTAAAGAAAATTATGAAGGACACAGAGTTGCTTTGATATACAGTACTGTAAGAGGGACTCTGTGTTGTCAATGGTTTATTACACAGGCAGCCGATCGGCTAAACAAAAAAGGATTTGTGACCATATGGTACAAACGTGGTAGATAAGTGTTAATAAGCATCACAACCCATACTCATCCTAACGATTGTTTGTTGACCCAACGGATTTGTCACTTTCCCATATGGTGCAAATATGGCAGATAAGAATAAACAAAATAAGTAAAGCACACTGTACATAAACGCAATAAGAAATGTACACTGTACATATACGGAATAAAAAGAAGCAAGGTTTGAGAGGGAATAATTTACAGTGGTTTAGCTTTGGAAGGAGAAACGTGTACCATCATTTTTCAAAGTTTTAATAAATGGGGCTCTTCCATCACTCCACATATAAGTAAATTAATCTGAGATTCATTTTTATACCAATTGTAATTATAAAAACAACGAATTAATTCAAGACAGGATGTAAGGTAAAGACATCTGATGCTACTTTCCTATCCATTGTATACTTAACTGCCCAACCTTAAAATTTTTCAATTGTACTTGAAAATGTATTTACATCGTTCAAAACATGATAATGTTATATGTATAAACAACACCATTAGCGTTACAAAGTTTTTGAGTATAAGATACGAAACCAAAACCCAGATCCAAATATTTGGGGCATCTGACAATGTTGTTAAGCTTTGTTGTAGGCATTGATATTCATCGATGTTTAACCCATTACCAAACAATAAAAACTTTAACCAGTTTGTTGCGGATGAATCTGCAAAACATTGTAGGAAAATGAGACATTTCTCTTAACGAGAAATGTCTCCTTTTCCCCACAATGTTTTCTGCCCTGTCAGAAGATTAATTTTTCAATTTCATTACATTTTGAAATGTCGTCTGCAAACTATTTCAATTTGAGACAGTCGAGAATTTGGCGTTTGTTAAAGGGTTAAGACATGCTTTATAAGAAAAGTCAGGAGAGATAAGGATTACATAGGGGATAGTATCATTAGCCTTTGAATGTTTGATTGTCAAAAATATGATAATAACGATTACATAGACAGAATATTCGAACTTGTGATGGGAAAGTTTATATTTTGAAAAGTGGTCAACTTTTGAAGCAGGGCGAGCAGCATATGTTTGTTATACTGTTACTATAAATAACCAGGGAAAAACCTGTCGGAGCGAATAAAATAAAATTTTATGGTTTTAGAATTTTCTTTATAAAGCATTTTCTTAAAAGCATAACGAATACTCTTAATTAAGGCGAAAACTATATAAGCCTTTGTTAGTCAAAAAGTGTTCCTAATGAAGACGGTCACAGAAAATGTCAAGATGCTGACATTTAACATGTATCAAGAATCGTTTAACCCTTTACCAAACAATAACGACATTTGACCAGTTTGTTGCAGATGACTTTGGAAAACATTTTGGGAAAAAGAGACATTTTTCTCAGCGAGCAATTCCTCCTTTTCCCTCAATGTTATTTTTCAATTACGTCAATAACGTCTCATTTTGAAATGTCGTCTACAAACTCTTTCAATTTGGGACAGTCAACCTTTTGTTGTTTGGTTAAAGAAATAAACGGGCAGTATAACTTAAAAACAAATATTCACAACAATTCCAAAATGAGCAAAATGAAAACATACAAACTGACTTACCATGATCTAACCGCATATAGCACGGTAAAAGGTTCCAGCATACTTCTGTCATAGACAAGTCTATGTCTTCCACAGACAATCTTTCTCCTTCCAGTGTTGGACAATGTTATGTTGATTCCGTCTACATATTGAATAAAGTTCACGAATGTGAGACCATAATACAAAATACCAACAGTAATGGGTCAGCTTGAACATCGGATGATTCCCCCATATGACTTGTAGCAACACCGACATAGTTATGAATGTCTTTCCCTATCTTGGTTGTTTACATATAATGGTATACATCTATGTTTGATAACTTTCTGGTTTATTCTGAAACATGCCCTCAACAGCATTATGAATAACGCGGCTAACTCCAGGCATTCACCAAACATTGAAGGAAAAACAGCGCGTGTTAACAATAACCAGGAAGACCCAAGGAAATTTCGTGCAAATCAGCCGCAGAAAAAACACAAATAAATCATCGAATCCTAACTAGAAATGTAGCATGTTGTAGTGAAAATGCAAATAGTTCCTTGCGACTCAATACTCATCCTTGTGGTCAATTTACACCGGGGATGCCCCGAGAATCTCTAGATACACAGTGACGTCATATGGCATTCTGTTCAGGGGTCTATGTCATCAGTAACGACAATCTGAGCACATCGGGTTTATCCAATAGAAAACACCTCTGAAATAATAGGGATGACGCCATATTGTTTCCCGCGAGAATGACGTCACTTTCTTTCGTTTCTAAAAATAGATCTTGACTGTAAAATCCAAAAAGTCGTTAAATTTGATAAGGGAAACAAGTATACATGTCACAACAACAAGTTCGCCATTTGGTATGAGTTACTGATCAAAGGTGATTAAAAAGGATGTCCAACACTTCCATACACATTGAACTACTTAACATGCACGCTTAGAAAAGATGTTCATCGGCGGATGCCGATTTACCCGAAAAAATGTAACCCTACACTTATATCCGAGGTGTATTTCACAGCTCACGGAAATACCCGAAGAGTTCCGATTGCAGTAACGACAGACCCCTGTCCCGCACGGACGAATATCCACCTCAAATGTCAAACTTCCGGTCGACCACGAGGATCTCAAGGGGTCTGAAAAGGGGGTCAAAGTTGTAACATTTCTGCACGCACCAGGGTCCTGATTCTATAAATAGATCTGCGCGGATCTAACTGTAACTGTACACATACCTTTATGAATCAATCATCCGTGCATAACGTCGAGAAATAACACGAACTGTAACTATCCCATCCCCGTATGAGAAAGTGTGACAGGCCCGAATCGTAAGCAAGAAAGGACAAAACAGTATGAAATAAGGATACATTCAAGGTACTGACTTGGGTCAGAGGAACGGAATTTCAGCCACTGTAACAATAAAACGAAATGCTTTATTGTGAGCAATCTCTGCTTTTACCACAAACGGTTTCTAAAATAGTCCACAATAGATGCGTGAAAATGTAGCTTTTTGGCTGAATGGCGGTTAAATGTCGTTTCAACACAATAACGGTCATAACGATCCGGTCGAAATAAAGAACGTACATTATGAAATAAGGTAACCTCATCACGATTAAATAAAACTCGATCTCTATGAATAAATTTTCTTTAAATACATTTTTCCCCACTGTAATGATTTAATTCTATTCACTCAAAACATGGAGAGATAATTAATTAATCATATATACAAGTAGAACTTCAAACATTGGACAGATCATAATAAATAGAAGCATTTTAGTGCTGGAACCATCTTCATGCTTATTCAAACAGGTTAGATCCAGGCCAGCCGCCAAGTAAATTGGCGACTGGCCTGTGATCTAACATATTTGCTACTCTTAGTATCTATCCACATCAAACTTAAGCAGATATTTGAGGTTTTAGAAAGCAGACATTACAAAATCTATTTTTGAAAACTATTCAGCATTCTAAGGGCTAAGGCTGTCCGTATGGGTAGCTTTATGTGAATGAACAATTTTGTCTCGACAAGTTCATTGTTTATGAAAGTGAGAATGAATGCATGTCCATTAAATATGAAGATATATTTTCTCCTCTTGCATCCTGATTCATATATATGCCCATATCTTTTTGTATGTATACGTGTTTGTAATTATAACAGAATAGAACAGAATTTTATTTAGACGTGTACAAAGTACATCATTATAATATATACTTAAATCTTGCAATTAATAAAATAAAGTTTTATAACATAATTTACCAAAAGAACATACACGTACAATTACAGAATATCAAATCATACAACATCACATCCAATTTCTTTTAATCTTAGGCAATTGACATTAATTTGGGAGCATTTGGATAGTTGTGAGATTACGATAATTATCTCTGAAAGTAAGGTATGTTTAACCCTTTATTCATCGGTCAATAGTTATTGTTAAAATATTGCATATAACAACATCCATCCATTAGTACCGGAACATCGTTTTTTACCAAACAACTGAAGGAAAATACTTGCACAAGTCGAAACTATTAAACATGGAAAATACCTTTAAAAACACAATATTGTCAAGTGACACGTCATTGGAAGCGTCTATGACAGACGTTCTCAATAATGTGTTAAAATGCAATATTGCTCAGCCCAATATTGAAATAAGATGGAATTCTGTTGGGAACTTACGAAGATTGTTCGCGGAAATGTCTAGTAAAACGACACCCGGGGGTTTAGGACAGAAAGGAAATGTATAAGCTAACATTCTTTTCTTATAATCTCATTCAGTTAGTCTTTAACATCTAAGAAATAACAAAAACATATACCACAAAGGAACACTCAACACTACCCCCACCTTCTCCAAAGTTAGTGGAAATCATTATTTATTTATTTCTATTTAATTACATGGGTTTTACATCATGCCAACATTGGGTTTTACATCATGCCAACATTGCTTCAGTTATGTTGCCATGCCCGACGTCTTAATGTCAGAAGAAGACCCCATACACAACTGTCCATAAGGGCTGGTCAAGCCGGGCAGAACCATCTAAAACCCCAGTCGCTAACCACAAAGGGGTTTACGGGTAGTACGAGCTGTTGAATGTACAGAAACCACGTTTCTTTTTCGTAAGCGAAAGTGTATGCGAAAATGACTTTATTGTTATATTCTTTGTCAACCATGAGCTGTAGACTATTTGCTTCAGCTGAAATAAAATGTTTTTCTATTAAGTTTCGTATTGTTTGGGGTCCGATCTTTATTTTAATATCTATCTGAACAAGGCCCCTGTAGCGCATATCTGTTTCCCAATATCTTCTTCACTCCTACAACCGCTCACAACAACATTGTGCACTCAAATAGTGTACATTTTCCCGCACTCTGAGATTTACTTCGTTTTTAAAATTCATTTCATATCAGAGTTGTTTTTATATATTTTTTGACGAAGACCCTGTTGTACCGTCCTTTTTCCGATCATCGTCATCACCCCTACATCCGCTCACAAACTTACAACAGTATGCTCTCAAATAAAGTATATTTTTACTCAGAACCTTATTATAAGATCTATTTGGACGAAGCACTTGTGGTGCCATCCGTTTTGTTGTATGTGCGTAAACGTCTGTATTTTCTATTTGGTGTCGGCCTGTTTCCCATCATCTTTATCACCCCTACAGCTAATCACAAACCAACAACATTGTGCCCTCAAATAAAGTACATTTTTACTCCGACCGTTATTCTAAGATCTATTTGGACGAAGTTCCTGTGTTGCCGGTCTGTTTCCCATCATCTTCACCACCCTTACAGCCGCCAACAAACTTACAGCACTGTGCACGGAAGTCGCGCCCGGTCAGGCAGTAGAGCGGGAAATTGACGCTGTTCTGGAACTCCGTGAAGACGAAACACCAAACGAGCGAGTGGAGCGGACTGTCCGGGTCCGTGAGGAACTCCTCGAGTCGGCCACTCAGCGACAGATACAGCGTCACACACGCCTGGGGTAGGTGTAACAACAGGAACGACAGACTCACCGCCATCAACACTCGCGTCATCTGACGCTGGTCACGTGATCTCTGCTCGGCCCGCTCCGACGACAAACCTTTACCGAGACGCGCCCTGTTCCCGGTCACCAGACGATTGATGATCAGGATGTTCAGGGTAACGATCATCCCTAAAGGTATCCAAATGTAGTAGGCGGTTTCTATTGGTGTCCAGGTCTCGTAGAGGAATTCGGAATACTCACAGAAGACGAACCCGTATTCGTCCGTTTTGGCGTAGGCGTCAAGTAGATAAGGTATTGAGAGAAGACAGAGAACCAACGCCGTGAACAACAACGCCACCATCGTCTTCCTGCTTGTACAGAACACGACGTACTTAATGGGGAACCAGACGGCAATAAACCGCTCCACCGTCCACAACACGAGGATAGCGTTCGAATAGTTGAACGAGGTGAGGATGAGGAAGTCGAACAACTTACACGTCACGTCTGACATCTCGGCGATAAAGTAGACCAAGGCTGTACCGATTCTCGCCAGTACGTTGATAAGGTCCGTGATGCCGAGTACCAGTATAAACATGCTGTTGGTTGTGAAGGGTTTGAGCTCCTTCACCACGATAATAATGATGGTGTTACACACCACCCCCGGGCCGCTCGTCACCCATACGGAATGCGACAACAATGTCCGCTCCATGTCTTCATCGTAGTAGTAGTAATAGTCCGTGGTGTTGGTCCCGTTATGGTTCTGGTTCCCTGTATCGTTTAAAGCGCCATGTGTCACGTTTCCGTTGTCGGGTTTATGCAGGATTCCAGCTGATCGCTCTCCACTTCCGGTTACGATTTCTGGGAGAGTGTCAATGGAGTTTTTCAAATCTGTGTGGTTCCCGCTTTTGTTAGTAACTCCCAGGTCCCTGGATTCGTTTATATGTTCATGGTTCCCTGTTTCGTTTGGAAACTGTTGGTCGATGAGTCCATCCAAAAATCCCTGGTCCCCAAATCCACCAGAAGTTCCTTGGTCACCGAATCCATTAGAAGTTCTCTGGCCCCCGGTTGTGTTTTGAATACGCGGGTCTACAAACCCATTAGATATTCCCTGGTCCCCGAATCCGTTTTTATCTTCCTGGTCCCAAAATCCATCAGAAGTTCCCTGGTGCCCGGTTGTGTTGACGAGTCCAGGAGCAAGACCAGATTCGTTCCCAGGTCCATACAATGGATACATAGTGACGTTCATCCACATGTTGTTTGGTTCCTGTTGTTCGCCCGAGCCGAGAGACTGTGGAAGTGAAGCCATGTTGGTACCCGTCCTGGTCGTGTCCGGTATTGTAGCATCAGTGCTAGACTCGGTACCAGCCATTAAACACCAGCCACTGGTCGTCAACAGGAGATATACGCCGATTGACAAATACATCATTGATGAATGGTCGCCTATAATAAGAATAAAATAATACACGAGTGTTGTTTATAACGTGTATTTGTATCAATGAGTGTAGTTGAATTCAAATACCGCTTTGTGTAAAAAGGAAATCACTGTTATAAGCATTTTCCTGATTCTTTTTTACTGAGGTTCTAATTCGTTTTCAAATATAACCGGCATTTTTCTCATACTTAATATTACCAATCTTATTTTCCATAAAAAGGAACAACAATGTCAAACTACGATATGGTAAAATAGATATTTGTTCATAGAAATATGACCTCGGGAAGAAAGCTGAAGGATTAATAATGGAAAATCAAATCCGGATTAAAATGAGGTTTTATTTTCCGGTTCGTGGTGTCAGGTTGTTTATAAAATATAACTCAGGACAACGTTGGAGTCTTATGACTAAAACTCCACTAGAACGTCAATTAACGCTAGATTGGTTGTTGGCAATGAGGTTACTACTTCAATGTACCTCGGATAGTATACTTCAATATAGCTGGGTATGGAAAGATATTCGCTAGTTAATACTTATAAAAATATATTCCATGTTTCTCATTGGCAACCGAGGACTCGAGAAAATAGTAGTGTGTATGTTGAAATCGCTTGTGATAGGCAATTCCCGATTTTGTTTTCTTCTTTTCGCATCATTATCACAACTGATGTGTGAGTTCTCCATTCGTTAATTAAAAGGGTAATTCGACGCTAGAAGCTTTTTTTTTCAATGATTCTTCGTTTATTAGAACTTTTATTAAAACTTATATTGATTGTTGTTGACTTTTGACTTTTGTTTTACTCTTATATCTTATATTTGATTTTTTTGAAGGCCGGTCACTGTTGAATTCGTATATACGAGCATATGTGTATAATGTACGTGGAAATGTTATTTGTGATATAAAATGGCATGTCCTGCTTTCATCTTTTTCTATTTCTATCTTTAAGAACAGAACAGAACAGAACACATTTTATTAGAACTTAAGCATATTAGCTCATTGTTCTTAAAAAACAATTAACTACATAACAATGAAAATAGTGTCATATCATGTATGCAATTCAACTTAACAAAAAGCATTGCTCTGAAATAAGAACAAATCTTCTTATTTACTTTTATCAGAAATCATGATGACAACGTGTATAAAAAGCAATCTATTTATATCATTAAGTAGAACATGATGACTCACCGCTTTAATGAAAATATTGCTGGTAAACCGATATATCGTCCGACTTTCCTGTTTAGGCCTTCTTGTTTGGTTCCTACCCCCATTACGTGTTCATTTACAATATATCGGATATTAGTCTTTGTCTGGCAACATGGTGTTTTACTTATAAAAAAAGCATTGGCAGATATGATGTAACGAAGGAAACGTTTTCTACTTTTTTATAACAAGATCTTCCAGTTGGTTTGAAGCGTACACTTAAAGGTCGGATAGAAAGGCTGTAACTTACTCAATTAAACTTATAAGTCATAGAACCAAAAACAATGCAGAAATTAGACATTTCTCATATCGATATTCTATTCATCTCCAAACCTGCCAACCATGTTATTATGATTAGGAGATTATCCTTATTTCATGGAATATAGGAATGTGAGGCACAGAAAGAAAGGAATCTTTTAACCCAGTCTATTGATACTAGACATGTTTTGTTATCATAATCATCTTTAATAGTATTACCTGTTTCTTTTATCCATAAATGGATGCATGTTGAGAAATGGGAAAATGATATTCCCTTGAACTGTTATCTAATACCGCGTCAATTATTTCATAATTAAGATCATGTCTAATGGCCCCTTGTTTACGGTGTCCATTAATTAAAGATTAAAGAGGATTTCGTTTTGTTCCTCAGTAATTATAAAACAGATAGAATGCCAGAAAACGATGATAAACATTGCCTTTCGTGACACTACAATACGTAACGTTCTTGATATAGAATAGATTGTACACTATTTACACTTGTATGATATAGTAATTAAAGCTTGATGTCCCTCTATTCTACCGCTGTATCATTAAAGATGTAATATATATTATATGATGAATGTACATCTTTAATGATACAGCGGTATTATGGAGTGACATCACGCTTTAACGCTTTCCAAAACAACATATTTTCGACTGTTCCAAATTGAAAGAGTTTGCAGAAGACATTTCAAAATGTGATGAAATTGTAAAATAATCTTCTGCTAGGGCTGAAAACATTGTGGAAAAAGGAAAAATTGCTCGTTACGACTAATCAATGTTTTCTAAAGTCGTCAGCAACAAAGTGGTCAAAAGTCGTTATTGTTTGGGAAAGGGTTAATTACTTACAGAGATCGTTGTACAATAGAAAGAATTAAATATTTCAAATGCTGCTTTGTATGCTAAGCTAAGCAATGGTCAATAATATACATGATAAATCTTCATCGTTGATTTGTAACGTTCGCCTCACGTTATATATCTCCGATTCAAAAATTGAAATAACGGCACTGATTTGTGAACCCTTTTTGGACGTCTTTAAGGATTTGATTAACCTTTTGATATCAACTGGTGTGCTTGTCGACAAAGGGCGATAGTTTCATAGTCAGAATGTCGCCCAAAAAACTGCTGCAAAATTGGGTTTTGTTTGACATCAGATTTTTCCTAGTTTCGTATATGCTGGATATTAACCTATATGGTCATGAAAAATCAAATAAAAAACATAGGTCACGGTGCTACTTTATGTGTTATTTTCATCTAAAGATACAGGGGTTATAGGGTTTTAGGCTTGATTATTTCTATTCTTTTATTAAATAAGAAATGTTCAAATCATCAAAACCATGAGGTTTGGTCCAGAAAAACAGACATTTTCTTCTCTATCATACAATGTTTTTGTATGAAATATCAAAATATAAAAAGGGCAATACTCATTTTTGAATAAAAGTTTGACATGTGTGAAAGTGGGTGAGGCAATTCTACCTGAGTCCATATATGACAAAAATGCTATTTAAGGAAACAATATATAAACTAAACATAAGAGTTTTCTCATTTTCTTATATGTTTGAGTAAAGTATGCATAATTAAGAGTTATGAAACAACATGGGCAAAACACCACATGGTCATGATTATATAACGCCTGCACTATTGATCGGCGATGTTTCAAAGTGCCGTTCCCACGAATTGTGTAGCACACAAACTACCTTCATTGTTTACAATCGAGTTATGTCTAAAATAGTGATGAGCACTCGGATAAACGCTTGGTTAGGAACACTTGATGCACATAAAGATTCTGTCATTCACCCAACAACAACACGAGTTTTCAAAATGAAGAGTTTACCCGATTTCATTGGTTACCGACGTTTTACGAAATGCAACAAGCAGTGCTAGGCTGACCTCGTTTTATCAGTAATTGTAACCAAAACTCTTTAAAAACGATTTTAAAGTATTTTTATGTAATTGTCAACTATTCTAGAACTTACACAAGTTTACTATAAATGAGCGCTATTCTGGATTTAAATGGCATTATGCCTATTTTCACGATAAAATTAAGCGGAAAAAGATATGTAGCCTAAATATTGTGTTTAATAATGTCTATTGAACCAGTATTCCATACTTTACCGGCCACGAGTTAAAAAAAGAAATGTCTTCAAAAATTGTTATTTTTCTTAAATGACTGTCCCAGTCTCTTTAGAAAAACGAAGTTTTCTGGATTGCCGATATGAATCGAAGACGCGCCTTCTCGATTTCCATGAATCATGTGGTTTGTTAATTATGCATGCAAACAACAACACCAATGACGGACAACGAAAACTTAAACACGCGAGAGGAGAAGAAGGGCTGCTTAACTTCCGGTGTCTTGCTTTGGGCATAAATCATTTAAATCATATTATATAAGCGTTTACGGAACTGCCAGAATAACGACGAAGTCTGTTTGAAACTGAAACTTACCTGACTTTTAATTGTCAATAGTTCTCTATTTCTAAAACACTTTCTTTGATTGCTTGCGTATCTATAACAGTTTTAACGGTTCAGCAACCGATCAAAGCGAAATCAGCACCAATAATGAAATTCAGCGCTAAACACGTAAATTGCCGAAAGATGAGCATCGCACAACTTTAAGATATTTTGTCAATGATTATACTATATATAACGCCTAGATATATTCAAGGTTCAAGATCACAATTGTACATCAACGTTGTGACGTTACGCGAGCGCGTGGAACAGTCAAAGATGGTCATTTCACTAAGTTACTGGTAGATATTTGATAAATGGTTTTCGCTCAAAGAAAACAATTTGATTTGTGACCACCAGAAATGTAACAAATTACCGTTATATCGCTAAGAAAATTGTGCAAAAATAAAATAAAGATGGATGCCTACTTACCCTCACATGCCAATATACTAGTCGACAAAATCTTGACACAAAGTTTGTTGGAGATTTTCTCTGTCAATTGATGTGGTGACTTTATTGTTAGTGTTTATGTAAAAATCAGCGATTATGCCATCTCACCATTATAAGTGCTTGTTCCATGAAGACAAATTTGAAATTTTAACAAAAGGGACGCTGAAATAATGCAGTTTTTGTATTATTGTTTGATAAAAGCAATCAAAAGTAATTTTGAAGTGTCATTTCATCTAAGTCAGCAAGATTATATGCGAAAGATCTCAAAAGTTATGTGTCACGTTTTTGGATTAAGATAAATGTTAATACAGTTAAATTAACTGTATACACACTTTAAGAATTAGAAATTATTTCATTTTTCCTCCAATGACTATTTTTCAGTGCTAATTACATAAAAGTACAGCTGTATGTAATTTTGAAGATTTTTACTTCTGACTTCCGAATTTGCTTAAATCTGTGATCATGAATCATAAAACACGAATCTGTAGAATGTCTGATAGATAGTAACTTGCCCAAGGACACACACCAATGTCTGATAGATAGTAACTTGCCCAAGGACACACACCAATGCTGAGCTTTGCAAGAGAAATCATGAGCCCTTCTGTTGATCCGTGTCTAGTTTTGTCATGTAAAATTTTATATTTCCTTTATAACATGTATTGTTAATTATGCAATAAAATTCAGTTAATTAATTAGTAAATCTTCAACAAAAACCTAAAAAGTAAAGAGAATCGTCTTACCGTACAATCTGTGTTCGATGTCGCACTGTCCACTGAGGGTGAGAGATAGAGTAGAGGACCACTTTCGCCTAGCTGATCTCTTTAGCGACTACGGTGTTATACCGTACGTGAAACTGAGTTATATGGTGGAGTGTCGCAATGTTTGGACATTATATAGGTTCTCGAACATGTAAGATGATGCCGACAAAATCCGTCATTAGAGACAGATAGAGAGCAAGCCATTGATCACACGTTGGCGAATCATTAGAGCTGATCAATTAACGATGAACTCAAGAAATCAAGACTGTAGCTTGTGTGGCTTTATCTTTTTTGTTTGCTTTGAATTTGAATTTTTTTAATGCTAGCATTCCACTCAGTAAAATAAAGTCTGAATAGATTGCCAGAATGATTGCGCTCTAAATGTTAAAGTTTTTTAACTTAATTAATTAATTGATTGATTGTTTGCTTGCTTGCTTGCTTGCTTGCTTGCTTGCTTGCTTGCTTGCTTGCTTGCTTGCTTGCTTGCTTGCTTGCTTGCTTGCTTGCTTGCTTGCTTGCTTGCTTGCTTGCTTGCTTGCTTGCTTGCTTGATTGCTTGCTTGCTTGCTTGCTTGCTTGCTTGATTGATTGATTGATTGATTGATTGATTGATTGATTGATTTGTTATGGATTACTTTGGTCGTTTTCGGTATACATCGGTCGGGGCCGGTCTATTCGGTTTAAATGCGAATACTTCCGTACCGACCGATGTTTACAGAAAACGACCGAAATTAAACGACGGAAGAATGAGTTTCAAAATGGCGGATTATTGGTATTCTACCTTAACCGAATGATACAACACACATCACACTGGCAACAAGTACCATTCAGCACGTACAGAAGCGAAATAATTATCAATTAGGAATTTTAAAAACCTGAAGGTTTTTATTGATTCTGATATGAATGGGAGTTTCTTAGTAAGTTATGCGGTTTGGATGAGAGTATGTTTCGGATGGAGCGGACTGTTTACTCACTATTCGATGTATATAAGAAACATTTCAGTAATGAAAATCCACCGATAGAACTTTCTTAACCAGCTGAATGTCATACAAAGACAAGTCCAATTACATTTAACTTGTCGAAATCCTGGCTTCTTTGACCAAAAGAGATACGCGAGAGTTTAACCCTTTCCCAAACAAAAACGACATTTGACTACATTGTTGCAGACGACGTTCGAAAACATTGTGGGAAAATGAGAAATTGCTCTATCTGAAGAATATTTTTCAATTTCATCACATTTTGAAATGTCGTCTGCAATTTGGGACAGTTGAAAATGTGTTGTTTGGGAAAGGGTTAAGTAAATCGGACACCGTTTATACACTTCGAACCAGACACGGACACCACCAGACGAACTTGAGTATTGTACAACCCACACTTCAGATCTATAAACACTTTTCAAAAGAGTTTTGTCAAACAAAGATAAGTGTGTTGTGGATTATGTTGTGTAACTGTTGAGTTTTGTATCAGAGTTTTTTTTTTTAATAAACAAAAAGAGAACCTCGCTCTGTTTAAAGCTAATAAGGCGCTTATTAGGTTTGTAACTTGAACACCTGGCGATGAAGACACTTTTCTCTCTCGGTTCCAAGCACACGGGGTAAAAGGGACATACCTAAAACCGATCGGAACTACTCGGGTATTTCCATGAGCTGAGAAATACAACTCGGAGGGTTACAATATTTCGGGTAAATCGTCCCCGGCATATAACACATTTTCTCTAAGCGTTCATGTTAAGTAGTTCAATGTATATGGAAGTGTTGGATATCGTTTAACTTTTACATTATTTTTTAGCGGTAACTCATATAATGGCGCTATTATAAGTTGTGATTTATACGACTGCTTCCTTAATCAAACTGAACAAATTCACATTTAAGATCTATATTTGGAAACGGAGGTGACGTGATGTAAGTCTCGCGAAAAACAATATGGTGGCTATTATCCCAGGGGAGTTTTCATTGGATAACCCTGATGTGTTCAGATTGACCTAAAACGAGAGCGACAACATCAATCTGAACACATCGGGTTTATCAAATGAAAACACCTCTGAAATAATAGGGATGACGCCATATTGGTTCCCAGCAGAATGACGTCACTTCACTTTCGTGTTTAAAAATAGATCTTATATGTGAAATCGAAAAAGTCGTTAAATTTGATTGAGGAAACAACTATTACATGTCACAACAACAATTTTGCCATTTGGTATGAGTTACGGATAAAAAATGATTAAAAAGGATGTCCAACACTTCCATACACATTGAACTTCTTAACGTGCACGCTTAGAAAATGTGTTAATTGGCGGATGCCGATTTACCCGAAAAATTGTAACCCTACACTTATATCCGAGGTGTATTTCACAGCTCACGGAAATACCCGAGTAGTTCCGATTGCGACAACATACGACCTTTAACCAATCGAAATAGGCCCGACTGTTTATCTAAGTTGCTTTACAATAAGGGCCATTGGAAGCAATTTCCACATGCACATGTGCGTTTATTTGTCAGAGTTTTGTTCATAATCTCATAAGTTTAATCCATTACCAAACAATAACGCCACTCTGTTTCTGATGACTCTAATAAAACATTGTGGGAAAAGGAAAAAATGTTCATGACGAGCAATTTCTCATTTTCCCACAATGTTTTTTTCCCATAACAGAAGGTTTCTTTCCAATTTCATCACATTTTGAAATGTCGTCTGCAAACTATTTCGATTTGGGACAGTTGAAAATTTGGTGTTTGGTAAAGGATTAATTATAAGCCAGTAGAATTGATTTTGAGTCGTTTTGTAGAGTGGTCGGTTATCTACCATAAAAGCAACATAACTGTTTCAAAACTTGGTGAAAACCTTTGTACGAAAGGATAAATCGCTCGCTGTGAATAATTTCTTCTTTTGTCACAGTGGTTTATTGAAAAATTTGCTGATGGTGTATTTGAATGCGTATATTTGAGGTTATAGAAGTGAAATCGTAACAAGAGAAAGGTGTAAGTAACATTCACACTGTGGTTTATTTCCGCTGATTAATTCTAACACCAGTCTTTCACACGTTAAGGCATAGATAGCTCTAATTACTGCCACATCATCATATCAACACGATCCATCATACCAAATCCGGGACCAGCATTGAAATAAGAACAAGAATGCGAATTTAAAAAAAGTACGAAAAATAATATTTTCACTATTTTTTTAATCTATTGGATAGACATCACTGAGATAAAATGAGAAATTCCTCGTGTTGGGCATTTTCTCCTTTCGTCACCGGGGTTTCACAACCCCGCTGACACAGCTCTAGCTCATCACACGGTGTTACTCACAGCCGGAGGAAGAAAGGCTACATTACACGAGGAAATACTGGGATGGGGTCCATATCTCATTGACGGAGATTAAATTGTCATAAGAGAGGTATTATCCCGACTGACTTACAGAAAGCTGATGGTTCTACCCACCTCGATCAGCCCTTATCGGCAGGGTGTGTATGGGGTCTTCCTTTATCGTTAAGAGTCGGGCATCGCAACATAACTGAAATAATGTTGACAAAATGTAAAATGAAACGAACGAACGAACGAACGAACGAACGAACGAACGAACGAACGAACGAACGAACGAACGAACGAACGAACGAACGAACGAATGAATGAATTAATTAATTAATTAATAAATACATAGATAAATACATAAAAAGGTAATGTTAAAAATATGACTTGCACTCTTTACAATATTTGACAAGTGTTTGCTATGGTTAATAAAGTTTGTTTCCCGTTTATAAATTGAGCGGACTAAAAGTAGAGCATCGGTCTACCAGGTCGCGATGTCACGATCTCGAATTCTGTGAAATACAAAAACAACCTTGGGAAATGTCTGAACTCTGTCGGCTTTCATATTGGCAAGAACGTACATGTACCTTATGTAGGCCTAATCATAACGGAATTGGAGATGAGCGTCATTTACTGTCAAAATGTCCCAAATATAACGACCGTCGACATAATCTATTCACCAAAGTCTAAGCTCGAAAACCAATGATGAAAAGTTATATTACGTACTTAACAAGGAAAACATACACGCAGCAAAATAGAATATTGGTGTCTTTTAAAGGCAAAGTTTTAAAAATTTTGATTCATCAAATACTTTATAAGTTCCCCTCTCAATATACTTTATATTTCCTTATGGTATTTGACTACAGTGTTCATTAGGCCTAGGACATGAGGAGTTATAATCAGATTGTAGTGTAAAATAAACCATTCATACGCAGAGCACAAGCTATGTAGCAATCATTACCACATACTACGAATTATGTCATGTAAAAACAAGGGTTTTGTTAACTCGGATGATCCAAGCTGTAAGAATGAAATATCTACGTCTGGATCATTCGGACGAGGGTTTTGTCAGCTCTAGAACGCGCAAAATTGCCACAGTAATCTCCCCTTTCTACGCTGCATTGATCACTGCCACCACAAGATTGTCATCTAGGTGTCCAATCTCCTATGCAGAGTTATGGTATCTTCACGGATTCTAAATGTGGGAGCGTAGCGGGAACCAATTTACTCGGGTAGAGATTGCTAGGTTTCGATGAAATATAAATTATTTTATTTTTAGTTTTTACCGGATATAGTAGTTTATTTAGTAAAAATGTCTTCATGTGTTGATTTCTGACCAGTTTAATTAAGAACGAATTTCGTTTTCTTTACAATTAGTTCACAAATGAAGAACTTTTTTATGTGTCGTCGCCTTCTTTAAATGTCATTCGCGATTCTAAGCAGACGGTCATGCGACATTTGTGGTGGCAGTGATCAATCCAATAAAGGGAGATCACTGTGAGGAGTTTGTAGAACGTGAAGATGTATTATTTAATCCCTCGAACAACGGATATGTAGTACAGCCTAAAACCAGGTGCAGTCTATGAACGGTCTCATTGGTTTCACCATATTTTCTCGATCCGTCTTGTAATGGGAAATGTTTTCCTCAGACTGGTGGCGGACTTAGAACTCGGGGGGTCGCTGGTTCGAGCCCAACCGACATCTGAGGTTTCGTGGAAGTGACCTTTGTCAAGTAACTTCAGACTTCAGATCCCTGCACCAGTACTGGCGGATCCAGGAAAGCGGAAGGAGAATGGTAAACGGCATAATAATAAAGATAAATTAGTTAAAAAAAATCCTATGTGGAATTATAATGACAGTGAATAGATTCGACCCGACGAAATATGTCCTTTCATTTCTAATTCGTTATTTTTTTGTTGGCAATGGTAAGGGTTAAAAAAAAGGGTAAATGAATGCATCCCTCTTTCACTTGAGCAGATATTAATTGTTAAAAAATGCATTATCAATACCATTACTCAATACATGAATGCATTATCAATACCATTACTCAATACATGAATGCATTCTTTATTTCTTATTCAATTTCGCCCAATACAAATATCTAATACGTTTTTCAAAAGACGACATTTAAAAAAAAAGCCACACAATGCGAATTTACTAGCATTAATCCTAATTTATATTTCAAGTTGTAAGATCTTGTGTCACGATTTGAAATAAGAAAGACTAAATCAAACAACGCGTACTATGTTGATTATTTAGTCGTATAGTGGTCCATATGGTGTTTTATTCCTGATATTTGTGTTTTTTCCATGATCTGTTAATTAAGTAGACTCCGCGATGAATTAACACACCAACCTCCGTATTCTAATTTTACAAAGGAGGGCATCAACTTCAGCACGATTCATGTCATGTTCTCGTATTACAGCGGTAGATATACAATATTCAATCCGACATTAAGGTAGAATACCTCAGCACGATTCATGTCACGTTCTCGTATTACAGCGGTAGATATACAATATTCAATCCGACATTAAGGTAGAATACCTCAGCACGATTCATGTCATGTTCTCGTATTACAGCGGTAGATATACAATATTCAATCCGACATTAAGGTAGAACACCTCAGCACGATTCATGTCATGTCCTCGTATTACAGCGGTAGATATACAATATTCAATCCGACATTAAGGTAGAATACCTCAGCACGATTCATGTCATGTTCTCGTATTACAGCGGTAGATATACAATATTCAATCCGATATTAAGGTAGAACACCTCAGCACGATTCATGTCATGTCCTCGTATTACAGCGGTAGATATACAATATTCAATCCGACATTAAGGTAGAATACCTCAGCACGATTCATGTCATGTCCTCGTATTACAGCGGCAGATATACAATATTCAATCCGATATTAAGGTAGAACACCTCAGCACGATTCATGTCATGTCCTCGTATTACAGCGGTAGATATACAATATTCAATCCGACATTAAGGTAGAATACCTCAGCACGATTCATGTCATGTTCTCGTATTACAGCGGTAGATATACAATATTCAATCCGACATTAAGGTAGAACACCTCAGCACGATTCATGTCATGTTCTCGTATTACAGCGGTAGATATACAATATTCAATCCGACATTAAGGTAGAATACCTCAGCACGATTTATGTCATGTTCTCGTATTACAGCGGTAGATATACAATATTCAATCCGATATTAAGGTAGAATACCTCAGCACGATTCATGTCATGTTCTCGTATTACAGCGGTAGATATACAATATTCAATCCGACATTAAGGTAGAATACCTCAGCACGATTCATGTCATGTTCTCGTATTACAGCGGTAGATATACAATATTCAATCCGACATTAAGGTAGAATACCTCAGCACGATTCATGTCATGTTCTCGTATTACAGCGGTAGATATACAATATTCAATCCGACATTAAGGTAGAATACCTCAGCACGATTCATGTCATGTTCTCGTATTACAGCAGTAGATATACAATATTCAATCCGACAATAATACCATGTCATGTTCTCGTATTACAGCGGTAGATATACAATATTCAATCCGACATTAAGGTAGAATACCTCAGCACGATTCATGTCATGTTCTCGTATTACAGCGGTAGATATACAATATTCAATCCGACATTAAGGTAGAATACCTCAGCACGATTCATGTCATGTTCTCGTATTACAGCGGTAGATATACAATATTCAATCCGACAAGGTAGAATACCATGTCATGTTCTCGTATTACAGCGGTAGATATACAATATTCAATCCGACATTAAGGTAGAATACCTCAGCACGATTCATGTCATGTTCTCGTATTACAGCGGTAGATATACAATATTCAATCCGACATTAAGGTAGAATACCTCAGCACGATTCATGTCATGTTCTCGTATTACAGCGGTAGATATACAATATTCAATCCGACATTAAGGTAGAATACCTCAGCACGATTCATGTCATGTCCTCGTATTACAGCGGTAGATATACAATATTCAATCCGACATTAAGGTAGAATACCTCAGCACGATTCATGTCATGTTCTCGTATTACAGCAGTAGATATACAATATTCAATCCGACATTAAGGTAGATTACCAGTAATCCGCCATTTTTTATTTATTTCACTCGTTGGGTTACTTCGGTCGTTCTAGGTATACATTGGTCGGGGCTGGAACTATCCGCTTTACACCGAATAGTTCTCGGGTATTTCCGTGACCTGAGAAATACGTCATCGTATATGAGTGTAATGTTACACTATTTGTGTTATATTAATTCGGCTAATTACACGTTTCCTGAAAGAGTTCACGCTGAGTAGTTGAATGTATGTGAAAGTGTTGAACATCGTTTTAGATAATAATTTTCGGTCGCGAACTCATACATAGTAATGGAATGATAAATTATGGTATACATGTGTTTCATTTAACAAATGGAATAACTTTTGGAGTTTATACTAAAGATCTATATTTGAAAACGAAAGAACAATGAAGATAGCCTTGTAAGAAGTAAAATGGTGACTTCCATTTTATGTTAGAGGTGTTTTCATTTAATAAAATCGATGAGTTTAAATTGAATAATTACCCAACGGCGTTACTCTGTCGACCCTTTATTGTTGCTAAAATGGTGGTAACCTCTTTAACAATCAACAATATTCAGAATGTCATTAATTATACGTACAACAACACAATACGAAGACACGTTCGGTTCCATACATTGAAGAGTTCGGGTATGATACGCGGTGTATATTTAATGCAATTTGAATGGGTTTATAAGGATAATACAAACCAGTCAAATAATCAAACCATTTATTTACTAGCCAGCACGGACTATACATAAAGGTGCGTCAAGTGAAAATCATTCTGATGACGCCATAAGTAATATGACGTCATGGGTCATGTTTTTTCTTACCTATAAATAGACCCGGATTGTGTCAATCTTGACTCATGGGGTTTATAAAATGAAAACTAAGGTCACAGAAATACCTCAGTAATAACGATTAGGTCTTCCTGGCAAAAAGGTTTTACCTTCCCGAGTGATTTTTGTATTATTACCCTAAGAATTCTGCATCACTGATGCTTTAAGTGCTCTTTCCAAGCCAAATATTGCCCATGGCACAATCTATTACCTCAAAGACCTTTTAAAAGGGATGTCTACTCAATGCATTTACATATACTAACTTTGTGTATGAACAGGGCTTGTATTATTTTACTGTTTAATAAACCATGATTGCCTGTCTTTCTCAAATTATATTTGTTTATACTCAAAACACACAGCCCTCTTTACAAATGCATCCCATTTTTACAAGTGTTCAGTGTACCCCTCTTCTCCCATAAAACATGACGGCCAATAGATATAAAATAATTCAAAGCAAACAACCTATACGACGACTGTTCTTCAAGGTGCCGTTTTACTTAACATTTTATTCTTATCATTTGTATAAGTTCAAAACAACATTTCCTTTATTTCAACATTTCGAAAGGCATTATTACACAGTAACACGTCATTTGAAGTGTCTCTCCGAGACGCTTCAAATGACGTGAAACATTGCAATATTGTACTTTCATTTAGAATACTGTCCATTTTCATCAGTTTTGACTTACACACGTCACATATTTTCCGGATATTTTTTAGTAAAACGGTACCCCGGATTGTGTTCGCTAGAAATCCGGCACATGTTGACAAGCTCTGTCTAACATTTTGCGGACCTGGGTCGTAGTTAGATGTTAAGTGTCACGAGAGATAACTTCACAAGCGACTCTCTGCGACAATAGTCGTGTTAGATCGTATAATTTGTAGCCTTTTATTAAGGTAGAATGCTTATAATCTGCCATTTTGAAATGCATCATTTCGTCGGATTACTTCTGACGTTTTAGGTAAACATCGGTTGGGGCTGGAACTATGCGGTTTTAAGCGAATAGTTTCGGCCTCGATCGATGTTTACCGAGAACCCGATGTATGAATTAATTTCGCAATGGTGGATTATGGGTATTCGTCCTTAATTCACATTCGCTAGAGAGACCTTGTTTGGTATTCAGAAGCTGAAACCGAAAGGAATTAATATAACCTGTGAGAATTTGTTTCATGATCGATGTAAGAAAATAATTTAAACTGATCGGACGGGACATTTTAACGTATTATCCAATCCGGGCCGAGATTCGAACCATCGTCATGTTTTGTTCACGCATCAGACGTTAGAAGCGGTAAGCTAAGCACAAGTGTAGTCCTTTGGCTGCTCGCAGAGTCACCAACCGTCACCTTATCATCGTTTACACGCACTTCGGGTATTTCCGGCAAAAATCGGCCTTTGTTCGGCTGCACGAAGATCGGCGAAGAGCTGAAAGGCGCCTCAGTGTCAGCTGATCGATTTGATTGGACCGATCCTTGACCTTGACCTATGAACGAGTCATGTGACCTGGAGAGTCTTTGTGACATACTCCTGACGGACAACGACGACGACCGTTTCGATAGACGCCCCTGTTCCAAGGAACGTTGACGTGCATGTTGTCTGCGCAGGCGCAGTTCTAGCGGATTACAACTCGGTAAAGTTCGTGCGTATAGATTCAGTACCTGCGGGCCAAGCGATTTCACCAGCCAGCCGTTCTCCACTTTATCGTTCTCGTCAACAGTCGCCGTATCCTCATCCACGGAGGCCAGACTGTGTCTCGAGTCCATCTGACCCTTGTAGTACTCCGCGATGGCGCGCGAGTACCGGAAACTCTGAATCACCTTCATAGGCTTGATGGCGTCATTCTTCGGTTTTGGCGGCGTGTCGGGTTTGTCGTCGAATAGGTCCTCTTTAGTGTCTCGTGGTCGCATCGCCTTAAACTGGATCTTCTTGTTCTTCCGCTTCACAACCTTCGCTTCTGGTTGCTTGGGTTTCACCAACAAGCGTTTCTGAACCTGGAGTTTCTGCAGGTAATCATTGTAGGCGTGAGGTTTGCTTTTGCTATTTTTCTCCGCCTCTTTGTTGAGCTGTGAATGTCGGGTAATCTCGTCCCTACGAACGGGCGGGAAGGTGGAAATGTCGTACTCGGGATCGGACATGTCGCCGCCCGTATCTGTCGGGATCTGGATCGACACCTTCCTCGACGAATCATCTTCCGGTGTCTCGTTATGCGTCACTGAGTCGTTAGTGATATCTTCAGTATATTTACTGTTGTCACTATGTATGTATTGGACAGATTGTCCAGGGGTATTGATACTATCTTTATTGTCAATAGTGTTGTCCTCGCTCGGTGTAAATTGAAAGGCGTTTGTAACTGTAGGGTTGATACCCGCTTTCATAACATACGGGTGTCTTATCGTCACGTGACTATCTACCCCCGGGATGTATCCCTGCGTCTGTAAGAACTGGTGATGGTTTGAAGCGGTAGGTCCGTGTTTCCTTAACGACGAATCATTCTCAAGTTTGTCCTCTATTTGTCCAATACACTCGTTCTCTATTCTGGAATCTGAACCACTTACAAGCTGCGTATCATTAGATCCGGGAAGTTTGTTTACACTTAACTCACTATAAATCGGTGGCAACACTTTACTCCCGATTGCCCTCCGAGTGTCCGACTCGCTGATTGGCTGATGACCGACCACGTGGAACACAGCGTCTGTGTCGGAGAACGGTCTCGCGTGGAGATCTGCGCGTGAATCCAGATCGACGACTTTCCGCGTTATAAACATTCCAGCTGTGTGTGCTGGACGCTTAACTCGCCGTGCTTTATCATGAACGTCCATTGTAGTCACACTAATCGCGGGGATTTCTGGGTGTTCGTCGACGAGATACGTCTCTGGGATTAGCAAATATAGAAAGCATTTTCTCTATAAAGTAACAATCTAACCATTGATGATAAGAGTAAAGTACAACTGTCACGCACGTTCAATTATGTCGGTCTAAACACATGACCAGGTCTTGGCGTACATCCAGTTATATTTTGCACATTGTTTCTGTTCATTAATGAAAACCATTAACGAGTCTAGGTTATTCATGCGTTTGGTTTTACTTTTAACTTTTCACATATCGTTAATTTGTCCGTTTTCTTAAGATAAAATTCTGATTCGTCTGTTTGTATGTGTTATTGATTACATTCCATTTTTTATACCGTTCATACAATGAGGTGTATCAACTGCATTAATTCTATTAATTTTACAAAAACATCAATCCAGACATGTAACCATATTCAACACTGTCATACTCGGAAAAATCCTTACATCGAATTAAAGTATAACCATAACAGTAATTCCGCAATTCACAGTTACCCAATCATCAATGCATGTTTATCACCAACCAAACAACATACGACACAACGTTATCACGATACCACCTTATCATATAGACTTGTTTTCCCAAGTTTAAATCCACACGACGCATTTGGCACTCCAAAAGTATACAGAAGAGAATGATCCTTTAATACACTCGGCGATTTCGGACTGATTTACGATTCTAAATGAGGGGTTTATTTATTTTTCGTCAAATCGACTTTTCTTCGTGTATGCGAGACGAACGTTCTACCATTAATTACGTATGTCAATATAGAGTTGCGATAAGATTCTACTGGATTGCGCCTGCCCAAACAACGTTTGTCACTTCACTCTGATATAGACTCTGTATCGTTATCACCAACCAGGCCTGCCAAGTCTGAAACACATAGAATGATGTATATCTATAAAATAGTTTCTAACGATATAGTAATTATATGGTCCAAACACAAACGTTAAGCATACGACGATTTAATATTCTAATTAGACATAAATTGTGTTTCTATTGTAGGATAAACACTATTGTTGACAAAGCGAGTGTTTTCTTTTTATCACATTAGTTTTTTTTACCATAATGACTTCTGAAGGTGTATCTAACTGACCAGTTAGATTTAAGTACTGCTTTTATTAAGGGTTACAAAATGTAATTTATCAGTCTATGTTTGATGCAATCTGATCACATTGCATTCATCCAATTAAAATGTATTTCTCAAGTAACGGAAATACCCGAATAGTTACGATTGGGTTTCGGAAGCCGAGGAACACGGGTCGCATGTGCAATAGACAATCACGGATCCGCATACGCAGTACGCTTAACATAGGTTGCATTTCTCCGCCATCAGTATTTCGTATTGTCTGAGTTTAATGTGTTAGAGATCTTTAACGATACGAAGACATGCGTTGAATTTGTATCAAGCCGTTCCGCCATGATACGCCAAGTACGGTGGTGAAGCCTTTGAAAGATACCCAAAATCGGAAACTGAAATATGATGAAAGAAGAATGTCGCTTGTCTTCAATAATGAAATATTTATCTTTCTGTTATTAAGAGAACGGGGTGAATCTTTTTAGAATTCAGACAATAAAAAATGGCTTCATATTGCAAGTAAAAACAAAGAACAATTTCTCATTTTGTTGCATTGTTTTCCGATTTATCCCAACATTTCAAACGCAATACTGATAAAAAAAATTTAAAACAAAATGTTTTGCATTTTACCGAATTAGTTAAATCTGTGCGTTACACAAATGGTAGAGACATAAATTCATACAATCAGTGTCGGATAAACATGGCGTATATTTGCCAATAAGTTAAAGTGGTTGACAAAAGCCCCATTAATGCAATTGAAAGCTTAGATTAACTATTAAATGTAACAAAGCAATCATATTGTATACGGCCACTTTATCGTCTACCTAATGTAAACACAAAGTCCGTGGCGGGATTCACTCTGCCTACGTCATACACGCTCTCGGGTTTCGTGTTTTATACGGTTTTGTTCGATGGATCGATTTACTGATTGAACAAGACATGTGTTTTATGTCTGTTTCAACAATAGTTCTGATATAAACACAGTATTCTTCCATTTCACTAACTGTTCTCACTTCATTTCCAAAGACCTTATGTTGGTTTTTCATATTTAGATCTGTGTCATTGCGGACACACGAGAGTTCGAATCCCGTGAGAAGTGGATCCTTTTTGCAACGTTTCATTTATATACATTAGGCAATAATACAGGTTATGTATTCAGAAAGCACATTCGAGAGTGATCTAAGTTGTCAGAACTTGCTTCACAATTGATGTAAATTAGATAAGTTTGAAAATATACCTGTATTCTAATGTTTACTTATCAGCCCTTCACAACATTATTTCTAATTAATGCACCACATGAGCAAATATATTGTATACAAGCAACGAGAGACAAGAATTCCATCTAGCATTGGAATTCAAGTAAGACGTCGACAAGAAATGCTAGTCTTTCAATCGTAGATGGATTAATATTTACAAGTGAGCATCGCTAACGATCTACAATTTAATGATCGACTTATTTCATGTTAATAGAAATTAACAATGTTTTTACCTTTTATAATCATTAGTAAAGCGATGAAAGTTTACCTCTTCATAATTCCTAAGTAGTAAACCAGTAACTACCAGAGATCTACCAGAAATTTTCTGTTGATGCTCTTTTAGAGAAATGAATCAATCAGTTGCTGACAACATCGAATGAAAATCGTCCAATGAATGAAGGTCAATATGTATTTACAGTACTAACTGACCCCCAGTAAAATCACATATACAATGTATTTATTGAAACTTATTTAACCGGCTTTCAACATAAATATTTACTCAAACACAATCGATCCTTTACCAAACAATTGTTGGTTCTTTAATGTCCGCTGAAGGCGATATGAACATAAGACTACATTGGTTGAAAAGACAGAATCACTCGACATTGTCCATTTCCAGTGATTATATCTACCAAAACGAGCCGTTATGCACACGGTAAAAACAGACGTATTGATTCGAGGGCACACGACATTCTGACAAAATAAAAAATGCTCGCATCGAGCTGCACATCGTCTCCGCTGTTTGAACTGTCGTACATTGCCACTGTTTTAAAACAAAGTAACGTCAAAGTAAATGTCTACACCGCTATCTTCGAAGGATGTTTTCGATTTCGGACACTCTTTGGTCTTTTCTGTCATGGGATAAGGGATGTACATATGACAATGTCAATTGAAATGGGAGAAACTGACCTCCTTTTTCATAATGTATACAAAAGCCAGCGTCAAACAAGAAGGGGGTATATATATACTATAACGCCCTGATTGAACCCAACCTCACTGTTTTAACCCTTTACCAAACGCCAATTGTTCGACTATCCCACATTGTAAGAGTTTGCAGACGACATTCCAAAATGTGATGAAATTGAAAAGAATATTCATCTGGTAGGGCAGAAAATGTTGTTGGAAAATGAGAAATTGCTCGTCAAGAGCAATTTCCCCTTTCCCACAATGTTTTATAGAGTCGTCTGCAGCAAAGTGGTTAAATGTCGTTATTGTTTGGTAATGGGTTAATACATCACCAGCACGTATCTACTGTAGAGTGATCTTGAAATAACCATTCCAAAAAAATAAATACTTAAAAAGAACAAGACATTCTTTGTAACAAGACTTTCAACGGAATATTCAATCACATGTGTTATCTATCATCTTGTTGTCTGTGAACAGTTTCTTTTAGCACATATCACAAATTAAGTTTTAAGTTAAACATCAAATGACATGTCAATAGCATGCTATCAAACATTTTTTCAGCATTTACAATTATATAACTTGTCTTTCATACATACTAGTACGTATAAATACTATCTCATTAGAAAACAAGACGTTGTTTTATATCTGTCATCAATGAACTGTTTGATAAAGTTGAATTACATTCGACTTAGACATAACGCCCCATTTTCGTGAGACGTGGTACACAATAACATTGCACTGTTTGATTTACATGGGCAAATATTGACCGAACGGACTGTCTTGTATTTCGATTATTTATCAAATACGACACAGTGCATTCACTTTTCGGTTGTGCAAATACATTTTAAGAGATTTCCCTCTTCACACGGTACTTCTTGTACTTTCATTTACATTGATTTGTATCATTTTTCTTATTTTGAATTTTGAAGTGTTTCGATTGTAAACCTTATGTTTAAGATCGGAGCCAGTTCATTTATTCAACGTTCTTTGACAATCTTTTTGATCTGTTTTATCGTAAATATCTATATGTATCCCGAATCATATAGCTCTTCGCCTGTGACTGTTGACAAATTTAAAACCGTTGTGACAAAAGATAATGATATCAGTTCTAACAAGCTTGGCAAATGAATTCTTCAAAATCTCTCTAGCTCGGATGGTTGAAGCGAAAATGGACTGCCCGTACGGATTGTGTAGAATCATCCCGCATATTTACCCATTCTTGTATGTTGTCCCACGATCATTTTTATGCACTTCATATAGGCGGATCCTGGACTTTGAATTTCGATTTCTTTTGTACAACTTGTGGAAAAGTTTGGCCAGACACTTTTGCCAGTCCTTGTATATTCTTAATTTGTATTTTTGTAATTCACTGTAATAATTCTGGCAATGAAGTATGTTTGAAATACTCGTTTTGAAGGTTGAATGTTCGATACTCCACCGGTGTCAGACCAAAGACAACATCAGAAAGTACTAGATGTAAATGGCTTCCCTAAACAGCATTATGAGAAATAGGGCTCGGATTTCCAATGGGAAGGACGTGTCAGCTGTAAAAATGGTTGTATGAATCATGGGGTCATAGACGTGTGACTTAAAAATGACGAAAACAACGATAAGCAATTAATATAGAAATCACCGAGTTTGGGCTAAAACCTGGGGGGAAGGAAAGTAAACGTTAGTTTATAACACATTTACTTGCAAACATTGAGACGCAGTTCCTATAAAACACGTTCCCTTCTCTGTTGGTATTTTTGCACATAATTACTTTCCCTTGTCTAAAAAAGTTACGTTACATCGGAAATAACAGAATTAATGACACATATTATAAACGGCATTGTTCTTTTTAACAACTTTACTTGGAAACATTGAGACCCAATTCTTATAACACTCGTCCCTTATAATACTTTGTACAAACTATGTAAAATATGACTATGTACGATGTACTTGTTTGATAAACTATGTTCTGTTTTGTTCATGTTCCTTTATATGTTCGAATTTTTTCAAGACCCTTTTCTCTCCTTGTTTTCTTTTTAAAGTTATATCGCATAGCCAATACCAGAGTTAACGACACGTATGATTAATAGCATTGTCCGTATTATGGATATTCGAACAATAGATATTCAACGCACGTGTACAATTGTTCGTTGACGTGACTTTACTGCAGATAATGCGTATATAATGCGTATATATAGCTTGATGTATTGGTTTTCGATATAATATATGCAAAACACTCGTCTTACGACTTCTGAAATAAATCACACGGGATTAAAGGCTTTCTCGAGTGACTTCCATTCATCCATTCATTCTTAATCAGAATTAAACAGTTTACTGTGGGGTTTTCTAGATAAATCCTTTACCATAATTAAATATAGTTAAATCCGTTTGCAAAAAACGGCATTTGAGACTTAATGTCATAGTAAGATCCTCATCGTCATGTTTCGGGTAGAATTTATAACGATTCCCCATTTTGAAAGTAAGTAAGTACTTTCACGGTGTACATCGGTCGGAACTATTCGTATTAAACCGACTGGTGTCTACCAAGAACGACCAAAGTAAGCCAACGACAGAATGGGTTTCAAAATGTTGGATTAAGGTTATTCTACCTTAAGTTCTCTTTTTCGATCAGCTAATGAAAGTCCACTTATTAATAATATTTTTACCACGAATTAATCTATAGTTTCTCCACCACACGAGCTTATCGCCAGTTTCATTCACAGACTTGTTAATTAACAACTGCTATATCTATCATTGTTTTATAATATTAGTCGATTCATCTTTTCAATTCAAATATCTTTCATTCGTTTACATCTGAATTTTTAGGTTATCCTTTTCCCAAACAACAAATTTTCGACTGTCCCAAATTGAAAGAGTTTGCCGACGACATTTCAAAATGTGATGAAATTGAAAAATAATCTTCTGAAAGAGCAGAAAACATTGTGGGAAAATGAGAAATTGCTCGCGACGAGCAATTTCTCCTTTTCCCACAATGTTTTTTAAAGTCGTCTGCAACAAAGTAGTCCAATGTCGTTATTGTTTGGGAAAGGGTTAAATAAATCACATCAGATAGGAGGCTTTCTCGAATTTCTTCCATTCATTCATTTTCGATCAAAATAAAACGCTCTAATGTCTGGGGTTCTAAATAAACCAATAACCATAATAAAATGCATATAAAAACATTGAATTTCTAACCCGTTCGAAGAAAACGTTATTTGAAACATTATGTAATAAGAAAAACTCCCTCGTCATGATTAGTGTAGAATGCTCATTATCCGCCATTTTGAGACTAATTCTGTCGTCGGCTTACTTCGGTCCTTCACGGTGTACACCGGTCGTGGCCGGAACTATTCGCATTAAACCGACCGATGTATACCAATAACCACCGAAGTAAGCCAACGACAGAATGAGTTTCAAAATGGCGGATACTGGTTATTCTACCTTAAAGCCATACTTGCGCTCATTTACACTTGAATTGTTCAAGTTCTTGAATAATTGAAAATTAACTTAAAATTACTTCAAATACCCTCTTACGACTGTCACACGCCCGCATTTTGCATTTAAAAGTGTGAATGTTGTATGGTATGTTTACAATTAGCGATAAAATAAGGTCAGCCGAGAAATGTTGGGTACCAATAAAACCCAACAAATTTTCCATTTTGAATGTTCAGGTTGTTAATATTGGATATGTTTCGCGTGATTTTTCTTATTCATTAACTTTTTTTCCACAAATTAATCTATAGTTTCTCGACACGAGTTTATCGACAGTTTCCATAAACAGACTTGTTAATTAACATCTTCTATCTTTATTATTGTTTTATATCATTATTCGATATTTCTTTTCAATTTGAATATCTTTTATTCGCTTACGTCTGAATTGTTCAGATATATGAGTCTGAATGCCTATGAATACAAAATGGTTACATTTATTCACATATACAATAGTGATGTACATGTAGCAGTGGTGTAAGGAAACAGAGGGAAGTGAAAGAGAAGCGGCAGATATTGGCCATGTGCTTGACAAGCGCGCACATTGCTAGATTTCTATGAGATAGACTATTGACACCAGACCAGATTTAGTGCATACATAATCATTAAACCCCGCTCACGCCGCCCGAACCGGGTTGAATGTTTAAGCTCCCAACAAAGCGTGCAGCACGTGTTTCTTGTTTTTAGTGTGACGTCATTTTCAAGTTAGTAGGTTCACGCACAACTTTCCCGTGAAGTAATCAAGTACAAACCCAAACTGACATGACCCCAGTCGTGTTATGGTATTCCAAAATTCTGTTTGGAGGTACAATGGGTATTTTCACAAGCCTGTCTAAATTGCTAATACAGCAAGTACTGGAGCGAGATATATGACAAGAATATCTAGAACTTGAATACGAAGACGGAACCGTATAGTTGTTGATAAACAACACTTTCCGACGATTTTGTCGCCAAACCCAGTTTATTTACTTCTCAACCCAGCACATACATTTTAAGGAGTTCTTTTTTTTAAACTATTAACATGGTATGAGGTAAAGAAACAAAGCCGAAAATATGGATTCACCCTAACTGATTTTCATGTGACGTTTTATACAATACATCTTCGTGTCAAAGTATTTTAAGAAGTACTTCAACAAAAGATCAAATGTGTTAAAATTTATTGAATTTGTGAAACCAACAAATAAAAACATTGTTCAGAGTTGCTAAATACATCAAAGAAGATTTCTTAGTTAGAAATACAATTGTTTGATTTTCATTAACCATTATAGTGCTGGAAACGACTTGCATGTGCAATCAGGTTTGATCAAGGCCAGCCGCCAAGTAAATTGGCGGCTGGTCTGTGCTCTTACCTGTTTGCTACGCTAAAAATCCTTCCTCATCAATATTTAGCAGATTGTTACGGTTTTGGAGAGCAGACGACACAAAACTCTAATTTTATAGAAAATTACCCAGCTTCCAAGGGTGAACTCATCTTAATTATGTGTATCTTAAGTTCATATACCATGAGATTGTTCATTATACATGCTATCTAATTATGATGATGTACTATGGTACCAGTCAAAAACAAAATTCTGAAATATTCTATTTGTATCGTGCATGAAATTCCTCAATGGAGTACGCGGTGAATGGGGAGTGATAGGGTGAAAGCTGATGAAACTGATAATTAGCATTTCGACAACTTACGAAGCGTATTGTCTATGTTACGTCAAACAATTTGATACTTTATTTAACCCATTACCCAACAATAACGACATTTGACCAGTGTGATCCTGACGAATCTGGAAAACATCGTGGGAAAAGGAGAAATTGCTCGTGACGAGCAATTTTTCCTTTTCCAACGATGTTTTCTGCGCTATCAGATGACTATTTTTCAATTTCAAAACATTTTGAATTGTCGTCTGCAAACTCTTTCAATTTGGGGCAGTCGAAACTTGTGCATTTGGTAAAGGGTTAAACAAGAATCAAATGCCATAGATAATGTCCCTATCAGGAGGCCATGTAAGATTCATTTGGTATATGTTGTGTGATGTGAGGTAACCCGTTAACAGTTATTCTTCTCTCAGCTCAACACTTACATTTCTGCGATAAGGTACAGACACAAAGTCTAGAACATTGATATTCGACCAGGCTGAATTCCATGCGGCGTTTAATTCGATACAACAATGTGTCAACGTATCGTGCAAAAAATTATTCTATGAATACCTAGAGATAACAGTATTTTAATGGTTACTTCATGGGCATTTGTGGAACAGTCAACACTGCGATCCCTCTGTCTCTGTTCTGTACTCTTGCCCTCGGCTGCGGAAACACCCGATGTGCAGGCGGTTATCTTTTCAAAACATTGATCGGTCAACAGTTCGCCATGCAGTTAGATCACCAAATCATGACAGATATCCAAATCATCCAATTTTCTCTCAATAAAACAGCAAAAAAGGAATTAACGTTGAAATAAGGTGTTAGGTATAATTAATATAATGTGATAAGTTGAAAAAGATAGTTTATATTTTGACAACTTACGAAGCATTCAGTCTATATAATGACAAACAATATGATACTTTAGCACCAGATATATCAAACGCTATAGATAATGACCTCTCACAGGAAAGAATCAATGATGTACAGCTGCGAGGGATATGGTATGTGTGTGGGTGTGTGGGTGTGATATCTTGACTAGTGTTGAAAGTGATATATCTAAAGTATATTTCGATATTGTGCGCATTTTTTTTTTCAGGCGCTGGGGTATTTGAGGAGGAAGATGCATAGGAGGGGATGTCAACTTCCTCAGATGATTCTTTTTGATAAAAAATGATATGCATCCTTAACCACTTTGTTACAGATGACTACGGAAAACATTGTGGGAAAAGGAGAATTTCTCCTTTTCCACAATGTTTTCTGCCCTATCAGAAGATTATTTTTCAATTTCATCACATTTTGAAAAGTCGTCTGCAAGTTCTTTAAATTTGGGACAGAGAAAATGTTTGCGTTTAGTAAAGGGTTTAAAGGCTTGGGGAAGACCCTGGTGTATGTGTATGTGTGTGAGGTGTTTTAATTAGATGCATGACCTCTGTAAAAACACGCGGACTCGAGGAATATTTACTTCATGTCAGTCACCAAGGCTTCGTTAAAACAATGGCGCCAGTATTCGGTTACCTTTGGTGACCTGTAATTAACACTGCCACTGAACCTATCGACGCAGGGCGCGCCATGTGATTTAACTCGAATAGTCCAAGCTGTAACTGTGTGTTAGAATGAAAACCCTATCTACGTATCTCCCGAAATATTTATTGAATGTAAGGATGTTTTAGCCCCATTATTATGTACTATCTTTAACTTTATGTTTCTAAATTGTGTATATCCGTTAGAATGGACAAAGGGTATAATTGTTCCAATTCCAAAAAAGGGTGACCTCGATGACGTAAATAATTACAGAGGAATAACTCTTACTAGCATTTTCGCTAAAATTTTCTCTTGTGTTTTAGATACCAGGATACAGAAATGGGCCGAAAGTTATGTTTTTAATGATTTTCAATTTGGATTTAGAAAAGGAAAAAGCACGACTGATTGTATCTTTGTATTATCATCTATTATAAACCATGTTGTAAATGTACAAAATAGAAAATTGTATTGTGCCTTTGTTGATTTTCGCAAGGCATTTGATACAATCAAACATAATGCAATTCGGTTCAAGTTAACTCAAATATGAACATCTATAAGAATTATAAGAATGCTTGAAACTATGTATGAAAATATTAAATCATGTATAAGAACCGATGGACAGGTGACTGATTTTTTTTATATAACAATGGGTGTAAAACAAGGTGAACCATTATCTCCTCTTTTATTTATTCTTTTCATTAACGACATGTACGAGTATATGGAATCAGATGCTTTTGATTGTTTTACTTTGGAAGACGTGAAACTGTTTTTATTACTATTTGCTGATGATACTGTTCTATTTTCTTACACTGTTGAAGGCCTTCAATTATTACTTAATAAGTTACAAGACTAATCGAAAGAGTGGGGAGTTTCAGTAAATATTGAAAAAACGTTTGTTATGATTTGTCAAAAAGGTAGCCGATTTGCAGATGTTGATTTTATATATAATGGTCATAAGCTTAAGATTGTTAAGAATTTTATATATCTAGGTTGTAATTTGTCCTATAATGGAACATTCTACAATACTCAGAAACAACTTTCTTCTCAAGCCTTAAAGGCGTTGTTTTCGTTGAATTCATTATTCGATAAGGTCTCATTAAATGTTTCAGAAAAAATAAAGTTATTCGATTCAATGGTATTGCCCATATTAATGTACAGTGCTGAAGTTTGGGGATTTCACAAGGCAACTGATTGTGAACGTATACAATTGAAATTTTTAAAACAAATATTATCAGTTAATTTTAAAACCCCTAACACTGCAGTATATGGTGAACTATGCAAATATCCTCTTCATGTTTTAAGGCAAATTGCATTAGTTAAATATTGGGCAAATATTTGTAAATTTCCAAACTCTCTTTTATTTAAAATATATAACATGTCTGATAATGTGGGAAATCCAGTCAATGAATGGAAATTGAATATGCACTCTTTATTAGACAGGATAGGATATTCTCACTTAATAAATGTAACTGATGTTTCACAAATACCATTAACAAGCATTACATTTCTGATATTTATATACAGAGCTGGTTCGCTGATTTAAATACATTTAACAAATTAGAAAGTTATAGGCTATTCAAAAAATCATTTGAAATGGAAATGTATTTTGCAACCATTACCAATATAAAAAGCAGAATAACTCTGACAAGATTTAGATGTTCAGCACATTCTCTTTAAATTGAATTAGGCAGGCACAGAAACATTGCCAGAGATGATAGGAAATGCCTAGTATGTAATTTGAATGTAATTGAAAACGAATTTCACTTTCTACTCGTATGTCCTTTTTATAGAAATATCAGAAGATTGTATTTGCCAAAATATTATTATACTTGGCCAAATATTCAGAAATTCATATGCTTAATGGAAACAAATTCTAAGAAAACAATTTTAAACATAAGTAAATTCATAGTTAAAGCTAATAGCAGACGCAATAATTATATTGTTATTAACCAATAATTCATAACTACCAAGTATTCTGGCATTTAGTTTTACAATTACTTTCATCTTTATTGTATTCTGTGATTCTTTTTCATCACAAAATCACATTTTTCTCATTTTTATGTTTGTACTGCCATGTTTATGCATTTTTATGCATTTCTATGCATTTATATGTTGCATTCATATTTGACAACAAACTATGTTCAGTTTATATGTCAATAAACTATTTGATACTTGATACTACGTAAGGATCATTCGGGTGACATTTGAATCGGCTAGAACTAGACTGATTAAAATCTTAACACATTCCCCACATAATCCACATTTTTGCGTCTTCCAGCAGACGACTTTAAAAAAAAAGTCACAAGCTATTTCTACTTTTTTCCACTATGCTTTTTTTTTCAATTTATCAACATATCACAACAACAGAATTGAGAGTCTTTTTTCACATGTTTACGAATCTTTTCTAAAGTCGTCAGCTTTAGTAAAAAAAAAATTCGTTTGCAGGTGGTAAAGAGTTAAGATGTATGTTTCTTGACCCTCGGCGCGAACCCGAACGGAATTTCAAGTTTTAAATCAAACAAAATGCAAATTATCTATCATGTTAATGCACAGACAATGATATAACACAGTTCAAATTCAATGGATATATTGATAAAAAATCATAAAAGAGAGAGATTTGATGAATGTGGTTGAAATCCATGCCATGTTAGGCGGACATTCAAAGAAACAACACTAACATATAATATTTTTCATTCCTCCATTTGTGAGTTATTGTGACTGGTCTTAATTGAAAGAAAGCTTTGACAACAAAAAAGCCATGAACAACCGGAGTCTTTCTGATTTTGGCCAGAAACCTTTGTAACAAAATGATAACATACTCGCATAGCGCAATTAATCCTTTCATCACAATGGTGTCAAAAGTCTCCTAAAGTGGATGCTTCAGCGTGAAGTTTTATCGAATAAAGTATTAACAGTCGTATGATTGTTTGTAAACCCAGGAAATAACAGAGCGAAGAGATACAGGGATGGTCCAAGTTCGTATAAGGATGCTCAAACCTCAGAAATCAACAATCTGTCACGAAATGGACGCCAGTGAGAGAGCGTTTAACCCTTTCCCAAAACAACAAATTTCCGACTGTCCCAAATTGAGACGACGACAGACGACATTTCAAAATGTGATGAAATTGGAAAATAATCTTCTGATAGGCCAGAAAGCATTGTGTGAAAAGGAAAAATTGCTCGTTACGAGCAACTTCTCCTTTTCCCACAATGTTTTATAAAGTCGTCTGCAACAAAGAAGTCGAATGTCGTTTTTGTTTGGGAAAGGGTTAAAGTACCAATAACACAGATGTTGCAAGACGTAACTAATTACACTTGATTGTTGCATCCGAACATTAACTTGAGTTGAAACGACCGGAAGAGGAGATTAATGATATTGATAATCCGAGAAACGTTTACAATACTTGTCACGTTGAGGGTTTGTCTCAATTCAAATGGAAAAGAAGACGACCATTATAAAGTATAAATGGAACATTTTTCTATTTGAGAATTGGAAGACCTATTAAACATGTTCATTAGGTCTTTGGATAATGTGAAGAAACCAGAGTGTAACGAGCAATTTCTTCTTTTGTCACAAATGTTTCTAGAGTTCATTGTATTACTTTCGTTTCGTTCATCTAACGTGTATATAAGAAGAAATCTGTAAAGTCCAGCTATTTAAAAGTTGCAGCTTACAAAAATAAACTGTGAGAAAAGAGGAAAATACTTTTAATGGGCAATTTCTCATTTTTGTAACACAAGTGATTATCGAATACTCGTGATTTTCAGACCTATTTGAAACGTTTCAAGTTGACTTGATTTCCGTGATGCTTTGCGTCGAATGGGTATCCAGTATTGAATTCATTAACTTGTAAGATTCAATGTTTCTACGTTTTCATTATTCCATTGAAAAGACTCATTTGTATTGTAATGTTAATGTTAACGCACTTCAACGTTTATCTGTTTATGAATAATCGACAATTAATTAAGGAGGACGTATTGTGTATTAGGATAGCACCAATAACATTTCTAAACACTAAGGCATTCGCCCATGTATTTGTGGATTTGTGACTTACCCAAACTAGAAAAAACACCAGACAACTCAAATGAGCATTAACCCTTTACCAAACGCCAAATGTTCGACTGTCCTACATTGAAAGAGGTTGCGTCATGAGCAATTTGTCCTTTTCCCACAGTGTTTTCCAGAGGTGTCTGCAACAAACTGGTTAAATGTCGTTTTTGGTTGGTAATGGGTTAAATAAGTACAATGTCTGTATGTTATCTGAAAGAAACCAGTGTGACAAAACGGTTTTTGTATTTTCGATTTTTTAAATCTATATTTTGTACACGGTCTCTTTTCTCCATTTGTCGTGACGATAATTCCTGTTGATTTGATGCAATCCGACGTGTAGCCTATACAAGAACCAATGGAGTAATACTGTTGTGTTCAAAACGAATCACATGACATTACATCTTATCCATTCTTAACACTTTACCAAACGCCATATTTTCGACTGTTTCAAACTGAAAGAGATTGCAGACGATATTTTAAAAT